>WOVY01005407.1:0-151925 GCA_013436015.1 Rhipicephalus annulatus
CGAAATGATGATCTGCATACTATCACTCGATATGCTATAAGACGTAAGTTGGGCACATTCGTGTGATCTGAAGAGCACAATTTAGTTTTCAAGGTGAACATCGTTAAAGTTTGTATCAGCCTAGATACTATCTCCATCTTTGTTTTGCGTACGTACGCATTTGTTTACGCGAATCAAATATTAGTAGTAATAGTAATACAATATTACACAAGAAGAGTATGTGTTAGCACGTTGCAGATCACAGGGGCCTTTTTTTCATGGAAAGCGCGGGAGTAACAGTATAGTTCATAGTTTCCGAGCTCAAATTCTTCATGAAAGAAAGAAAAACAAAGCATTTATCGCAAGGCAGCACACGGACAAAGGGACTTTTTGTTAATGCTAAATAATTTGTTTCTTCAGAAAGTCGTGAAACAACTAGCCCAAGAAAACTTTTTGCAAATAAATCCAAAATAAAGAAAAGGAGCGAAGAGCGAATACTCCAATGTTGGTTCGTATAGATTTTTCATTCGGAACAATCATCTGAAGCGTGCCAACCAACTGCTGAAGACTTATTTCGTTGCACAGGTCGGCAAAATGTGTAGACTGAACATGATGAAAAGTTTCTGACAGCTGCTCCAGCACAAGTTCTGCTCCCAAAATTGTATATATGGGTATAGCGCACCACGAGAAGGACAAAAAGGGAGAGAAAGACACATACACAGCGCTGTGTGTATGTCTTTCTCTTTTGTGTCCTTGTCATGGTGCGCTATACTCATATAAATGATGAGCCCCAACCAACTCGCCCCGGCAACACGCCTTACCGAAATCATAGTTTGACTGGGAGAGCTTACAGTCGACACGTGGGTCTACAAAATATTTTGCGGCACCTAGCAAACGTATCATCTCAGTTGATATCATTGGTATGGCGTGTGACATCGACTGCTGTATGTCACTTAGAGTGAATGATTTTCTTAGATGGTTTTTTTCTGCTCCACATAGTTATGGTCTGTACACTGTATTTTAAAAAAGCGCACTGAGGCATCTCGTTAACATCAGTTTATTATTTGACATCGATGAGTAGGGCCGTAAAATTTGATTCAATCCTCTTTGCTTTGCCGGAGGAGAAGTTACAGCCGCCAATGTTCATAAGGGCAATTGTTAACATAGGTAGTAGCAGTTATGGGTAATACAGGTATGTTAATATATGTAGTCAAACAGGAAACTAAAACTACCCGCATCTCTGCTTTAGAAAGATAAACACGCGGTTGTCATTCTTCGATGCTGCCTCAGAATGGCGATGCTCCCAAACGATGAGGTTCGACGCGCGGGAGTTGTTACAAACCACTGCAACGCCCAACCGCTCTTCGTTACGATTCAATTTTTGCCGGCGCCGCTCCGAATCAACAGCGCAGCGTGGTTGAAAGAGGCACGTGCCGCCAGCTGTCGCGTTCGTTGCCAATCGCACTGACGCTCGAAGCAAAGGGAGCAATCGCGTCAGCTCCGGCTGCGATCAACGTTGCCGAACCGCGCGCGCAGGCTCTGATTTTGGGCAGCCAAAGTGCACACGTGCGGGTGACCCAATTTCTCTCCCTTACGGATAATCCGCTGCTTGTGACCGATGGCGCCACGGACCCGGTCACGTCGTTCGTGCAAAGTAGGCGTGTTGCCAACACAGGCGTCATTCCCCGCCGCCTGCGCGGGACATTGACTTCGTCCTCCGTGGCTGCTGGAACTTCTCTGTGCAACCGGCGGGAAGCTTCTTGTTCTTGCACGAGTGGCAGGCGCGTTCTGCGGCCGGGCGCGAAAACGAAAACAAAAACACGAGAGGGTCTCCGTCGGAAGGCTTTAGGAAGACGGTATGCCTGAGCATAAAACTTTATTTGTAGCTGCCACAAGGAAGGAGCTACCCTGCCGACGGGAGTGTCGAGGCGCGTGCGAGTGTTCCCACGTCCGTGAGTGCTGAGGCGTTTGCTTTGGTTCTCGTCTCGCTAGGATGCAACGATGAATGTCCCTTCCCTCCCGACTCCCGCTCGTGTTCATAATCCGATGGTCACTCTGCACCATGCCCGCCTCTGCAGCACTCAGACGGACGAAGTTTCGTCGTCGCGGGGTGCAGGAAAGCACTCGGTGTGAATTCAGGGTCGTCTCTACGAGGCACACACGCCCGACCGGTCCACGGGTGCACGAATTTGTGTTAGTGTTCTTAACATTGCCACATTACTTCATCGCTTTTTCTTGTCACCCCGTTACGTTGTAAGTAATTCTCAGTACAAAACGAACGTGCAGTTTTCGAGAAGTCTCAGAACTGTAGCATATAATTTCGCTAAGATTGTGCGCACAACGCAAACAATACAGTTTCTTCTCAAGCTGTCGTGGCCGCTAGTGATAGCGCAGGAATATTTGACAGCGCATGTATAGATGCCGACGCGCGTCAGCGTTTGTCAGTTGGTCAACGGTCAACGCTCTGCTGTTCAACGCTATCGGTGCCACTGTAAATCGCTGTAATCTGACTTTCCATTTTCCGGCCACAAGTTCGGCCAAATAAACAGTTTCATTTGGGACCCAGCCGCCTCTGCCTTCGTAAGCGTCACGACCCCGTGACATATTGACGTCTTGCGTAAATGTCGGTGTTCTTTCTGAGCCAGCCTCACTTTCGGCTGCTGCACGCGTACAAGAGCCAGACGCCGTGATGCTTCTAGATGGCGCTGTTTGCCGCCGCTCTTCTATTGGAAGGGTGAGCTATAGGCACGAGAACTTGTGGTCGTTTCTGTTGGTGTGACTGTGCGAGCAAACGTTGCACGTTCGACGAGAGTTGTGAAGTTTTAATTGCGCAGTGTCAAAATGCCTTACGCTCAGGATGCCTTATGAACTGCTCTGGCGGTGTAGCGGTCGATCGGCTATTCACCCGCAGGTCGTGGGTGTGATTCTAGCCGTGGTGGTCGCATTTCGACGGGCGGAAATATCGGAGGCCCGTGCATACACTTCAGTGTTAGTGTATGTTAAAGGACACCAGATGGTGGAAATTTCCGGGATGCTGCGTTATAGCGTCTCTCGTAATTCGGGACATAATATTATTATTATTATTATTATTATTGTTATTATTATTATAATTATTATTCTAATTATTATTATTATTATTATTATTATTTATTATTATTATTATTATTATTATTATTATTATTATTATTATTATTATTATTGAACTTGCAGCATTGAAAGATCATTCTCTTCTCTGACTGCACCAAGCGGGCTCGTTCACACTTATCAGTTATGTTTATTGAAATGCTGTTACGAAACACGTTCCATGGCTCGATCTCTTCGCATACAACAATTGTGTATGAATTATATATAGACGACATTTTTTTAGCCTGCGAAGAAAAAAAGAAAACTGCAGAAAAACAAGTTACACCGAATTGAAGTATTAGGAAGCAGCCTAGCCTGCCTGAGAATACTGCTCTAATTTCGTTTCAAGAAAGAATGTTTCTGGAATGTTTTGAATTCACAAAAAACATAATTTTCATAAAAACATTATACATCTTAGAGAGGTATCTAAACAGTGCATTGAGTAATGTTTTTATTGTATTATGAGGTTCATTTCTATTTGTCAACAAATGATATAGTGTGATCAGCACAGTGCTTTGAATCTTTTCTGTTCTACCTGGAGGTACTATCAGGAGCTTGGTTTTAGCTCGAAAGTGATTCGCTGCATAAATTACCTACGACTTCTTGCCCGGAGCTTCAGTGTTTTTTCATGAATGTTTACCGCATGTCGGGCAACTTTCCCGAGCTAAAAACACGCTTTCTCATTCATTCGTTGAAGTAGTATAGCTTTCATTGCAATCTTATGAACTGTGAATATGTTGAACAAATCGGCCCTTGCCCGACGAACTAAAACGCTGTAATCATAAACAGATATGTGCCACAGAAATGGGATAAGTCCCACTACTCAGCCCTGGTTTATCAATATGAATAAGGTAATTAACACTTAGCCGAACAACAACTTCTGTGAAGGGATGGCAGCGAGGCCAGTACGTAACACGAAGAAATACTATAGGCAATGGTAAATGTACTGGCGACCGCAAGAAGACCCAGAAACAATAGAAAGCCTACGCCAAAGACGACCTGCCCGTAGATCCACGAGAAGTGCGAACACTTTGTTTCAGCTGGAGCTTCTCAGTCTGGTGTTTGGACTTATGAGTTGTGTCTGACTGCCCGTAAAAGTGGCGTAGACAGGAGGTGGCTGCGCCGCTGGTCCATAGTGTAGCTCGAATCTCTCTGCGCTGAAAAACTACGCAGAAACACCCTAGAATCATCTAGCTAAAGCCTAGCGGTGATTCACAAGCAGCCTAGAAACAGCCTGCATCGCCTAGTCAATGTCTAGAAACAAACCAAAAGCAAACGTATTAGTCTTCAGAATTATCCAGTTTCATTGTTTCCCGCATTGTCTGAGTTGTGCGACATAGAAATACCATCAATTTAGGAGCTGGCTTGGCAACCTTCCTATGCTTGCACCTTGTCCGGTGTGTTCACAGGTGTTGCCAGCATAGGTCGGCTGACGGACTCTTGAGTTGACTCATTCAGGCTTCCTCAGATTCAGATCAAGCACCGATTGTTTGAGTGAGTCCGAATCAGTAATATTTTCGTGAGTCTGGGTCCGAGTGAGTTCAAAGTGCAGAATATATTATATGAGTAAGTCTGAGTGAGTTTCACTTTATTTGCTTACCCAAGGGGTACCGTCCGGTGACCTTCAGCATTGCTATAATCTCTACAAGGATTAATGTTTATACTCACGTCTACCTACAGGCATTCAAAGCATTGCCGATCATACACCGTTTCTGTATTTATTAATTTGAGGTATAAATTACGTAGGGGTGTGTCTTGATCTCCCCCAACCAACATTTCTAAGAACTTTCTAAATAAAATGTCTTATGCTGTTATCTCCTCAAGAAAATTAACCTTACTGGTATGAAAGCACTCAGAACTTGTTTTTCAAGATACTGTGTCAAACGGTACCACGAAGAGCACCGATTACGTGATATATTGGTGTTAAAGGCCATTGTAACAACGGCTAAAGAAGCAAATTTTAGGCTGACGGACTCATGAGTATGCTCACTCAGACTCAGATCAAGCCGCAAGTCTGAGGGAGTCCGTATGAGTAATGTTTGCGTGCGTATGAGTTAGAGTGAGTCTGAGTGAGCTTCACATGATTTGCCGACCTATGGTTGCCAGTGTACACTTCTCCGGTCGCCGCTGACGACGTCCTCCATGGTGATTCCGAAGATGCTTACTAAATGGTGTGCCGCCGCTCTAGCTTACGTCGCTTTTCCGCTCGACCGAGTTCACATTTGCTGTTCTGAACGTGTGATCTTTAAACGCACACATTCATAGCATCTAACATGATCCCGTCCTGACCGCAACCGATGCGTTCTGCTTCACAGAGATATGGAACTTTGGAAACATGCACATCGATGGGTTCATTCCAGTCATCAGCACCAAAGAAGCCGAGCGCCCTGTTGGTGGTGTTGGTATCTACGTCAAGCTACCTGAGGCAGCTGAAGCTCTGGCGTTGTCAATGCCCAGCCAGAACCATAACGCGACAACACGCCGCTGTGAAGCTCTCATCTGGGATAGCAGTCTTGCTCATGTACTTGGCACCGAACTAGTCAGAAAGAGACGCCTTCATGTACATCAAGAAGGCAATGCATCGATACAGGAACGAGTTTCAGACACGGCCCTTTTGCACTTGTCGGAAATCTGAACGTTGACAATATGCAAAGCGATTGGCTAGTACAACACATGATGTCACGTTATGCTCTAATATGCGTATCGCACGGCTGCAAATTCCCACCACCATTAGGGTAACCTGTGTCAATATTCCCTTCCCAAAATTTCAATTGCGTCTCATCATCGATGATCTCCTGGCAACATACGTTATTGGTCATAGGTTAATAGTCTTTAAAGGGAAGCGAGTCCCCGACCTCATAGAGAAACGCCCTTCATTTAATTTGTGATGATGAATATTAGGACTTGGCGACACAGGGGCCATGGGTGGCCCTTGTGTCTCCTCCGTACTCATCTCCCACCATCTTATAGAGACGTGACAATGTTGTCATATATGCAAAGGCCATGGGTGGTTTTATCTCCTATCATCATATAGCGACATCACAACGTTGTCGTATATACAAAGGCCACAGGTGGCTTTGGCCACCCATGGCCTTTGTATATGTGACAACGTTGTCACGTCTCTATATGATGATAGGAGAGGAGTACGGATGATTCATGGATTACCCGATCATCTCCGAGCAAACTCTTCTAACATTCACTTTGAGGATATGAAGGTGATTTTTTTAGAATGTCTACTTTGAAGTTCACAACTTGTAAAATTGTACACGATTTTCAAAAAGAAAAAAAAGGAGAGAAGGAAGCTTTCGGACTATACCTTGAAGCTATCACCAATGTATATTGATACTCTCGTGACTCTGATTTATCACCAGCTCGAGATTGATGATTGCGTTTCTCCACTATATAGAAACCAGCAAATAAGTTCCAATAAATTGGTGTCATTTTGTATATCAATCAATAAAAACTCAAATCGTGCTTCATCCGCATTTAGAATGAATGCTGCATATATTCATGAAATAACAATATTTTAAGGCACTCTACCAGATTCAACTCCCAAACCGCCGTGAAGTTACCACGGTCTCTGTGCTCGGCTGTTAATTCCAGAGACGTGGATTGGAACCGACAGCGGCGTTTGATTTGCGATGGAAGCGATATAATAGAGTTCCGGGTACCATGTGGTGTCAGTGTACGTCATAGAGCCGCAGTTGCCCGAAACTATCCGAAGAACTCCACTACGGTGCCTCATAAATTCATAAATGTTTTATGGCTTTGGAACACAAAACGCCAGTGGTTATTACTGACAGCGCTCCCTGCATTTTTTTTCATTTGCAGGTGTTTGTACACAAATAGTAAGTATGCTAGACTTACAAAATATATTGTAACAGCCCAGTTGAAGAGTACACCCCCATCCTTCTGCTGGTTTCACTCTTCATTTTTGGCAATCGACTTCCGGCATTGAACGTGTTTCCATTTTCGTTGACCAGCGCTTGCCGCAATGTATCCGAGGAATGCCTTAAACACAACGAAATTGCCGCATGCTTTCCCGTGGCGAGGCTGAAACGAAATGAAGAAAAGAGGAAGGACAACTTGGAACGTTTCATAAGTGGTGATCACGCACAGAAAGTGCGCAGCTGTGTGACAGCCTTCAGAGCGTAAAGCCTATTTCAGCTCAGAAAATAAAGAGAAGAAATAAACTAATACTGTTATGAAATGGTTGCCAGCCCCCGGCACAACATGGTATAGAGCTTCTGCAGAACGCTATATAGACTAGCAAGCTGAAAAAAAAGACAAAGCAAATCTAAACAATGCAGAGACTGCGCTTGGCAAAAAGTCCTTATTCATTCGTACAATCGTGAGGGCGCTATGTACCAGCCTTCTTCCTAAAAGTGAGTGCTTCCTTTCGATTGCCGTTTATCGTAGTCAGTTTTTTTTTCACTCTCCGTGTTTCGTGGCACTTGAAATTTTTTATCGCCCTACGACGGGGAGCGAAGAGACAAATATCCGTGGTGAGACCTTTATTTGGCTTACTCTCAACCAGAACACCCTTATACAAATAGTGGGTGCCCTTCCTGCTGTAATTTTCTCATTCACAACCTTCTTTTTTTCTGCGGCCACAGCACGGCTGGCCCCTTGAGCGAGCTTAATGTTTGCGCGAAGGGCGAGATAATCCCTGCCCGGCAAGTGCCAGCCACCTGCGACGTTGTGCCTTGAGTGCCAGCCTCCCTTCATCTATAAACCCGGATAGCGTATCTCAACAAGCACAGAGGCCCCTCTACGTCTCCCAACTCGCGCGTTGTCTACCATGATTCTCCCCCTGCGGCCACCATGTGATGATAACATGCAACTAATCTGGAGCCCACGCAAAGAAACTGGGCCTTGTTCCCATCCCTCTTGTCGTAAACTGCCCTCCTTTTCCCCTGCGCTGTTCTCTATATGCGGCGCCATCGCACACGCTTTTTGAATACTATCTACCTAATCATCGTATACCGTATCTCTATATTCTAGCGCTACCCTTGTTCCATTGTTGTTTTTTTCTTTTTCATCTCTCCATCGCACTTCGTTCCTCCAACGCTCTCCTGAGTAAACCTCATCATCTCGCCTTTCAGTCCAGCGGGGCCCAATTTGTCGGCCGCCCAGCCTGCTTTGTTCGTCCTAAGAAGCTGTCCTATTTCTCGGAGGACGAAGCGGCTGAAGAACAACACGCCGGTTTAGGTTTCCGCGCCGACGGGTACCACAGCACCGGTGGGTTAGATGTCATGGTGGCGTCCAGTTTCGTGGCCCTTTCTCGAGATAGCGCTCCCTGTCTTATTGTCATGCGCTTTTCCGGGACACGGCAATGGAGAACACACAGTGATTCTACACACTCCACTGAGTTATATTTACTCGCCATTCAACGTATTCGCGTGTTTTCCGAGTGACTGTCAAGCAAGGCTCGTGTTTGGGCATCTTTAGCCTTGTTCAGCGTTCTAGCATAAAATTGAAGTAAACAAAATACAAGCCATTGAAATATGTTGACGTCAAGAAAATGGGTTCTTGCTTAACACATCACTGCAATTTTTTCAACACGTGTTTTTTTTTGTCACCTAGAAAAGTAAGCTTTAGCAACAACGACGACGTGAGTGGAGCAGTTTCAAGAACAGCAAAACTCTTTCAGTCATTCTAGTAATAGTTGTAATAAGCTCTCTACTAAATAATAAAGAGACTAGCTGGCGCATACCGTCATACGTGAGAAGCAGTGTTAAAAAGAGGAAGGTGGTGAGAGGCGCATAAGGACCCTGATAGTTAATTTTCGCGATGCGCACTCAAATGTTCACAGTAAAAATGCAGCAAATTCGATGGTGCTGAAATTAGCATTCGAACTTTTGTTGTTGGCAGTAGCGAGACAAAATGTAACCAAGTTACAGGTGAAAGTGAGCATTAGGACAAAGCATGTCGGTTAGGAAATTGTGTAGGACCCACTAAGCATGCGCGCTAGGCCACTAAAGTGTGGCCGTGCAGGCTGCAAGATTGATTTTAGAAACGATAATTACAAATAAGCTAAATCGCCATAAAACAATAGTTATACTCTACCGAAAAGTCAATGCGTAGAGCGCCAACGATTCCAAAATTTAATAGTATAGTGAAAGTCACCACTTTGTTCGAGGCGTTGATGGAGAAGAAAGAAAGAAAGAAAGAAAGAAAGAAAAAAGAAAGAAAGAAGTAAACGAAATAAGAAAGAAAGAAAGAAAGAGAGAGAGAAAGAAAGAAAGAAAGAAAGAAAGAGAGAAAGAAAGGAAGAAAGAAAGAAAGAAAGAAAGAAAGAAAGGAAGAAAGAAAGGGAGCATTACAGGACTTTTTTCCGCTTGGTGCGGTATACACATGGAGAGGTCAAACGATTAGCATAGGAAAAGAAAAGAGAAGAGGTAAGTCTACAGGCTGCTGGATGCTGGAACAACCAAATGTGCTAGGAAGTAAAGATGGTGAACGGCATTTCATTTGTTGACACTAGTGACACACGTGGTTGTTTTCTGCATGCTTTCGCCGGGTATCGACGTGGTGTTTGGCTACGACTTTGCATGCAGACCAGCATCAATTTTGTTGTAGGCGATAGGTCGACACCGACGAAGGCGGGCAACATGATACATGCAGAGATTCAGAGATAGTCTGCTGTAAATATGTTGAATGTATGTGTTACATCGACTGCTATCACGTAAGAGCTGCACGAAATGGGGTGGTTTGATAACCGACACTTTGATGACATTTAAAATGCCGAAATTCAGAACACCAAAAAATTTATGAAGCTGGATATACTTAAGGCAAAAAAATCTAAAATGCCGATAATTCAGAATACCGAAACATTGAAATTCCGAAACATAAAAATGCCTGCATCACCTATTTATAGCAGAAGCTAAAGTAGTTTGCTAAGACATAATGCTTGCGCTGGCCTTGAGCACACAATTTTATCCTATTTTCCAGTAACTATGTTACCTTTGTATTTTTTTTATTGCCGTCCGTTTCCTTACTGTGCCTTAAAGAAACGAATGGCTGTGCGCGCAACATTGGCCCTTTCAGGCTATCCTAGCTCCTAGGGTGCCTCGTATTTAGAAAGCCTCGTATTTAGAAAGTCGTATAGCATTGTGAAGACGTGGTTCACAAATTACGATAATTGGAATTTGATTCTTGAAAACATATGGTTGGAAATCCGAAACGCGGGGTTTAAGACCTCGGGCATTCCATTAGAAAATTGACGCCTCTTTCACTTGTTTACGGAAGGGCTGCAGAGAAAGAGCCATGCTGCATCTCTAGATTTGATAGCACCGGATTCAAAGCGTCCAATATTTGAAGAGCGCCGTGGGCAGCCGGAGTCTGAATATTATTCAGGAGTGCTCGAATTGTCTTCATGATGGTCTTAATCACGTTTATTATTTCGTTATCTTGACTGTCACGACTTACTCGCTCTGAAGTAGCTTTCAGCGGGCGATGCTGCGGCTCTACTGGCGGTGTCACGGACGGCAGCGTTGGCCACGCGTCAGTGTCAATGTTTCTTGCGTCTTTGTGAGGATGCTTGTTGTTGGCACTTGTTGGTGCTTTTGGTGGTGAGTGCGTGATATGGGGTAGCGGTGTATCCCTGGAAGAGAGGAGGAGGAAGAGAATTTAGGCGGAAAGACAGGGAGGTTAGCCAGTTCTTAGACCGGCTGGCTACCCTGTGCTGGGGAAAGGGGTGAGGGGAATGAAAGATGTTAAAAAGAAATGCTGCGAAGAGAAGGAGAAAAAAAAAGAAAAAACTACGACAGAGGAAAGGCAACATCAAAAAGTATAAGACACTAAAGTCTGTCTCTGAGGCCAGTTGTCCGCAAAAAGCGCAGCAAAGCTTTCAAAGCCTTTTGGGCTGAGGATGGGCTTGGCCAATGACCCAGAATCCTTTGTTCCGACAAAGGCCGATTGTCTAGTCTATCCAGAGCTGCAGTGAGTTCTTGTCTTTGCACGTTGAAATAGGTGCACTCACACAGAAGGTGCGCGATGGTTTCTTCGCAACTGCAGTAAGTGCATGTAGGAGAGCTGGCCATCCCGATGAGATAAGAGTATGCGTTCGTGAAGGCCACTCCAAGCCACAGGCGGCATAGAAGAGTCTCCTCAGCTCGAGATATCCTTGGGGGAAGACGAAGCTGCAGATCGGGATCCAAGTTATGCAGGCGCGCGTTTGTGAAGTCTGTCGAGTTCCACTGTACCAGTGTGAGGTCGTGTGCAAGCGAACGAAGTCTTGTAGCTGCGTCGGTTCTTGAGAACGGGATGGCTGTGTATTGGGTACCATCGTGTGCAGATCTAGCGGCCTCATCTGCGCGGTCATTGCCATATATACCGCAATGACCTGGTATCCACTGATACGCAATGCTGTGCTGTTTTTCGGTTGCTTGGTGATGAAGAAGCCTTATTTCAGCTACTAACTGTTCATTAGGTCCATGGCGAAAGGGTGATATAAGACATTGAAGAGATGCCTTCGAGTCCGAGAAGATCGACCAAATTCCCGAAGGTTCTTTCACTATAAACTCCAGAGCTGCACGAATGGCTGCAAGTTCTGCAGCTGTCGACGACGTCAAATGCGATGTCATGAATTTAATTGTGATGTTCCTCGCGGGAATAACCACCGCCCCTGCAGAGCTTACTGAAGACACCGAGCCATCCGTGTAAATGTGAAGGCGTCCGTTGTGCTTCTCTTGCAGGAAAAGTAATGTGGCCTGTTTCAGGGCTAGATGCGACGAATTTTTCTTATTTTGGATGCCAGGAATTGTAAGATGGGCTTTGAGTGGGTGTAGGCACCATAATGGTATCGGCGGCTGTGCTGCATGCGTGAAGTGCAATGGAAGCACTGCGCAATGCTGAGCTACAATTGCGCTGAACGCTGAGTGGGGCCTGGAAGTTCGAAGTGAGGCTAGGTGATGAGATGGAAGCCGAGCGAAATGTCTTATGTGCATTCTCAAAGCGTCTACGCGGATGTATGCGTTGACTGGATAATCACGCGCAATCATGACTGTCGCTGCTGTAGATGCGCATCTCGGGAGACCAAGGCATATCCTCAGGGCTTGGGCTTGGATCGACTGGAGGACGCGCAAGTTTGTTCTTCCGATCCCGCAAAGCACGGGTAAGCTGTATCGCATATAACCGAGAAACAAAGCAGTGTAGAGTTGGAGCATTGCTTGTACCGATGCACCCCACGTTTTTCCAGCAAGAAACCTCAGTACGTGGGTGATCATGGTGAGTTTAGTTTTCATGTGGGCGATGTGAGGGCTCCAGGAGAGGTCGCGATCAACTATGACTCCGAGGAATCGGTGGGTCTTCACGTAGTTGATCGTGTGTCCGTTGATTTTAATAACATATGGGCTCATAGCCTTATGCGTGAATGCTATAAGCGAGCATTTCTCTGATGACAGCTGTAGTCCCCGTTCTTCCAGGTACTTTGTCGCTATTTTTGCCGCTCTCTGAATCCGGGCACGCAAATGAAGGCGTGTTACGCCTGACGCCCAGATGCAGATGTCATCTGCATATATTGATAGATGGACAGATTTTGGAAGTGCATCAACCAGGTCGAGTAGCGCTAGATTGAAAAGTGTGGGGCTAAGAACGCCGCCTTGAGGCACGCCTCGACGGTTGCAATGGTGCGTTGTTGTGCCACTCTCCGTCTGTACAAAGAAAGTTCTGCCTTTCAGATAGCTGTGGATCCATTGGTAAACCCGACCCCCTAATCCAACATTTTCCATGACATCCAGAATGGCTTCATGTGATACGTTATCGTATGCACCTTTCACGTCCAAGAACAACGCCGCGGATAAACGTTTCAGTCTTTTCTGATGCTGAACAGATGAGACCAGGTCTATAACGTTATCAATTGCGGACCTCCCACGCCGAAAGCCCGTCATAGCATGAGGGTATACCTCGTGGCGCTCCAGGTACCACTCTAGACGAGTCAAAATCATCCTCTCCATCACTTTCCCGAAACAGCTGGTAAGCGCGATGGGGCGATAAGAGGTCAAGTGCAGAGGAGATTTACCTGGTTTAAGCACAGGGACGAGGCGGCTGGATTTCCATGAATGAGGGATAAGTCCGCTGCTCCACGAGTCGTTGTACACGGATAGAAGCGCCCGTCGAGCTGCTTCTCCGAGGTTACAAAGAGCCATGTACGTGATCCCATCCGGACCAGGCGATGAAGATCGTTTGCATGCCGTCAAGGCCGCTTGTAGTTCCTCTAGAGAGAAAAAGGTGTCCATTCTTGAATCTCTGGAAACTGGAGCGTTTTCTAGGTGGCGCGTGGTGCACGTGGACGCATGACCGGCAACTTTTATGCAGAAATCTTCTGCTACTTCAATTTCGGTGCGTCCTTGGTGGAGAGAAAGACACTTGAAGGGGCGATGTTGATGTGGCGATGTTCGTAGGCCACGGACAATCCTCCATGTCTGCGTCAAAGGCTTGTGTGGATCCAAAGATTCGCACAGATGTTTCCAGCGAAAGGATTGAAGTGAAATGATTCGCCGCTGAATTTTTTTCTGTAGGCGCCTTGCCTCCCTCAAGTCGTGAATGGACTTAGTGCGCCTATATCTTCTTTCTGCGCGACGACGGATCGCTCTGAGCTGTTCTAATTCCGCTTCATATTGACAATAATCTGAAGTATGTTGAATATGATAGGTCGCTTCTTGAGTAGCACCTCTAATCATATCCTCGAGGGTGTCAAGAGGAGGCGTTTTATTTTCTTGACACCTTTTTTCCGTCAGTGACCTGAACTTTGTCCAGTCGATGCGAGTCGAAGTGTCGTAGTTTGGCGATCTTTCCAGGCCCTTGATCTTCAAATAAGTTGGTATGTGGTCGCTTCCATGAGTTTCATAGTCTGCGAACCACTTGACCTTTCCATTTAGGCTTCGTGACACAAATGTCAAGTCAAGGCAGCTGCTGTATGTCGTTCCCCGTAGAAACGTTGGGCTTCCGTCGTTTACACAAAGCAGCTGCTGCTCCAGAGCAAAGGAGAATACTTGCCTTCCGCGACTGTCTGTCTTCTGACTTCCCCATAGTGGGTGGTGAGCGTTGAAATCTCCGGTGATGATCCCTGGCCTTGGCAGAGGATGTCCTAGGAGTTTTCCTATGACGCGAACGCCGACGTCGCACTTTAGCAGCAGCCTCCCTGTGGGTGGAACCGTCTCTGGCCATCTGCCTCAGCACTTGCATATCCTTCTTCACATTTGGGCACTGCTTTGATGACGCCTCGTGAAGACCTTGGCAATTGCCGCATTTGCGATGTTCTGCTTGGCAGGCTTCTGTGTTGTGCGACTCCGAGCATTGGGAGCACACAGCAGAACTTGTTCAAACAGCACTCACGTGTCCTATTTTACAGAACTTTCGACACTGAAGAGGTTTTGGCACGAAGGGCCGTACTGTGTGTCGAAAATGACCAAGTCTTACTTGAGTTGGGAGACTGCCACAATTGAAAACTAGTTTCACGCATCGTTAGTTCCCGAGACGGCGGGCTTGCAAGATTATAGTAGCTTTCGTCACTGGTTTGATTGGAATGGGAAAATCAATATCGCTGATAGAAGTGTCGACGTCGTAGATAACGCCTGCCCTAGAGTCCTTGTCATCTGGTATGAAAGAACGTACGTTGATGTTCCCGAGCACATTCACCTTTGTCAATACGTCAAGAGCAGTACGTTGCGTAACGTCTATCGCCAGAACGTTCTTGCGGCCATTGATTCTCACGTCTGTTATTTGTCCCGGAACGAGCGCTTCAAGTGGCATAGACGTGACCTGGCGATTAAGTCGGTTCATGCTGTCAGCGGCATTCAGCGGGACAAACAAAATAGTGTGAACCGGTGGCTCTTGAATATTCGGGGTGGCCTTACATAGGGAAGGAGATGTCGCAAGTAGTCTCCTCTTCGCATTGTGTCTTGCTACGGGCACAAAGTCACTTTCATCGGAGCTCTCATCACTGGTCGTAGAGTATATCAGCGTGTCCTCACTGTCGAAGCCACTTGGGTGGCCGCAGCGCTTTCTTAGAGTGAGCACAGACGACGTGTAAGGTATGGGTGGAGGCCCTGGTGATTCTACGTCCATTTCCGCAGGCAGAAGAACGGCGTCTTCCACAAGCAACAATGAAAAACGAGAAAGCATAACAGACTGAAACTGGCGTTTCACTCAGGAAAACTTCGTCTTCCTTCCCCAAAATTTAAACAAACTCGCGGAGTTCCCCAAGGGGCTGTTTTGTCTCCAATATTGTTCAACATCTTAATGAGTTGAATTCCTTACAGCCAGGTTGTGCATGTATACGTGTATGCTGATCACATTGCCTTTTTTGCAGCAGACATTGACCTTTATTTCTTATATCAAAAACTGCAGAGGTACGTGAATTTGCTAGAGAATGGCTAGAGACAATATGCATGTCACCAAATGTAAACAAAAGTGCAATGTTGATATTTCCGCTAACAGATCCTATTTCAATTGTCATTTGTCACTCATTTACATGTTCTAGTGAACAATGTATGTAGGTGGAAGTGACAGTTACGCAAACGACTGTCCTGTGCTTTCGCCCACTCATCATCGGTCACTTCGTGAACATGCGGTGATTTTTTGATTAAATATTGGTCGCAGTTCTTAAAAATAAACTTTGCCCACAGAGATGATCACAACTATAAACAAGGGATCATATTTGAAAGGAACAGCCGATTTTTTAATGCACTGTGAATTATATTTTAGAAGAAAAAAAAAACTACTCCCTGCCATGCATAAGCATGATTATACTGTACTTGAAAACTGTAATACAAGAAATCAAATATATACACAGAACAGGCAACTAGAGCAGACCACGAAATTGCTTCCACAATAATAGTGTTTTTTTTCTGGGTAAAATAGTAAATTCTTTGAGAGGCTCGACATTTCAAAGGTAGCGAACGCTGAACGATTCGCCAGCCTTCCATGGTCTCTTGTTTTCGTGTGTGTATATAAACGTCTAGGCCTGCTCAGCGGTAGAAGTATTGGCCATAGAAATTAAGATGGAAGACGGAGAGCCAATAGTAAGAACCACAGAGCAGCTGTCCTTGCACCGGCAGCTTCGGTTGATTCGAAAACGAACGGCCTGTCGCCGATGTCAAGACTAATCGAAACCTTCCTTCGGCGACAATTAGCCGAGTCTCGACGACGGCTCCCAAGGCGCCGTCTCTTCTTTTACTCGGGCACTTTTCGCACTTTTCTTTTGAATTTAAGTGGAACTAAAACGCATTACATTGGCAGTAGACGTATACGAAGAAATATTTATGCTAGCAGTTTCTTTCCCTTTTTATCTTAAAGTATTTAGGCTTAGTTCATACCGCAGAACAAAACTAAGCGTTACATAAAGCACGCTGGTGAAATTTAAAAAAAAATTAGTTACACCTTCATTTCTTTATTATTTGGAATAAAAGCATACCAAGTTATTAAAATAATTTTTATAAAATTATTCAGCATTTAGGGAATAACACTTCTTCAAGGGACACTATAGAGAAGAACTGTCTTTTAAATATTATTATCTTCTTTCTCACTGCTTCAAAATCACTCATTTTGCCGTGAAAAGTCGCTTGTTGAGCAAGAAAACAGAAACAAACACAACCACACGCGCGCGCACACACATGCATGCACAGAAAAATGAAGTACGTTGTCCTATGAGGGAGCCGTAGACTTATATTGCCAAGTTTTCAGAAAGTTTCGTTCAGCCAATGTCACCAAAGCATGAAAAATGAAGCTTTTGTTTCATGATGTAACGTGCTGACAAACTACGCAAGATATAAAAATGAAACTGTGACAATAATTTTAATCTCTAATGAGAAACCTATGATAGTGAAATCAACGACGTTAGACTTTTCATAGTACACTTCCTATCTAAACTTATCCATTGCTTGACTTTATAACTTTGAATAGGAAGCATTGTTCTTGATGAAATCGGTTAGCTATACAACATCAATATAGAGACAAGCAAAATCAACGGGACAGTTATATTTGCCATGGTAAATGAACTATTGTAAGAACTGGATGAAATGAAAACACTTGTGTCATTTGTGCAATTATAAATTTTGCGTTTTCCCATATGGAAATAACATCATTGGCGTGCAAATCGAAGAGCAACGGGCCCAGGATGCTGCCCTGTGAGACTCCGCAAAATATTTCTTTGATTGCGGATGCATCACTTTGACGTTGACTCGCCTGTTCTGAATCTTCAGCATAACCTACTACTTCATAGGTTATGTTATGTTGCCGTAAATGGCCGAACGTCTTCCTTGTACAAAGTGACCACAGAGGTCGCTCAAAGGTCGGTATTAGCCCCACAATATTTTTCATTTACGTTAACGACGTTTCTTCTGCAATTCGTTCTGCTTTTCTCTTGTATGCCAATGACATCAAGATATTTAAGAAAATTTATTCAGTTAATGACTGTCGCTCGGGGCAGTCAGATTTGCGTTCTTTTTCTGAATTATTGGACAACAATTACCTTCCATGAGTACCTCAAAAACCAAACTCATGAGTATATCTCGCAAAACATCCATTTTCTGCCCAGTGTGGTGAACCTCGAGGTCCCTGGTTCGATCCCGGGTTTCGGCACAGTGTGGTGGACCTGGAGGTCCGCCGGCTATCAGGCTGCCATGCAGGGACGAGAGACGGCATGTCCGAAAGGAATGCTCTTTTAATGAAACAACGAAAGAAAAAAGAACAGATGTTTTCGTGCCCTACAGTGAGCGGCAGCTCGTGAAAAACACCCGCAATTATGATGACTGCTGTCTGCGAGGTTGGAGAAGACGAAGTTTCAGCAGTCACAGTAAACATGCTGCCATGCGAGGCCTTCGTTTTTTCGGCTGTATCTCTCAGGAATTCACTTCTCCTACAGCCTTCCACAAACTGTGCGCCGGAACTTGAGTAAGAATCTGCGTTCTGAAATGGCATTGCTAAATCGGGCAGTGACGCCATTCAGCGTCCAGAAAAACATTCATAAGCATTTACAACCACCGTTTTGCTAGAAATGACTCTGGATTGCGTTCTAACACTGCCAGATTATTATCACGGTCATCCCATCACTGCCGACTAAATAGCGCATTTTTCCTTTGCAAACTAGTTCACGATATATAATATCCTGCCCTTTACTTTTTAATTGTTTAAATTTTCGGATTCCACGGAACTTTACCAGGAAGAATGACCTAATTTATGTACCTGCCAACTTCTCACGTTCTACAATTCACAGAATACAGAGTATCCATAATGCTAACTTTCTTGATTTTTGATTTTCACAGTCCACTGTCTGAATGTTTTTATCTCAGCTCTGCACTGTCCCAACATCGTTTTTTACAATGTACAGCTTCTTCATTTTTTCGTCTTGCGATGTGGTTACGGATACCGGTGGCGGCGGACAACTGCGCGTGACCCGAATTGCGATCACATACCAGCTTTCGCTGTAAAACAGTGGCACATACCAGGGGGCGGGTATGTGGCACTGGTATGTGGGTATGCGTGCTACAGGTGATAGACATTTTATATGTACCCAGGAATGGTGAGAACACACACGGGTAACTTAAGCCCTTGCGCGTTAAGAAAAAGCTGCTATAGGTGGCGTTGACCTGATGAATGCAAACATTAAATGTCAGTGTCGAAGCAGAAATCAAACCCTATAGCCTTCTGCGTGGCAAACAAGTATTCTACCACAGAGCCACGTTTGGTTTCTGAAATATTTTGCACATAGACCCTAATCATCGGGAAACGTCAAATGTGGTTGCAGTGCTGGCTATACAATTTTGTAAACATTACATGCATGTGCACTTTTATGATACAGCCGTCATGTCGGTAAACGTAAATTGTAGTCAGGCGCCATCCGCTGAAGTGGATTTGTGTAGCAGTGTTGAGGGCTATCATCCTCGTGCTCACCAGCGCAAACACTAGCGCTTCATACCAGCTTAATGCTTCTGCTGTTGCTGATACCTATGTTACTGTTTGCATCAGTACACAACTGTAAACAACTGCAAATGTAAAACATATGCGGCTGTTTAACGTATGTTTGTCTCCGTGTTTTTACATAAATTTAGCGCCACTTCATAACGTCTCGCTCAATAAAAAAATAAAATCAATTAGATTTTCATCCGCATGCTTCGCCTAACATCGATTCCCAATGTACGTGGGATCTGCCAGATTTTATTAATAATAATGTTAATATCATTATCATTGTTAGTATCAATTATATATATTATATATTATTATTATTATATATTATATATAATATATTATATATTATATATTATTATTATAATATTATATAGTAGTATTAGTAGCATTACCATCTATTACATCTTTGTTTCAAACTGTTTGTTATGGATGTATCTTTAGAGTAATGTGCGGGGTGTACAGATTACTTTGCAAGCAAAACGTCAAAGTACTGCAACAAGCAACTTGAACGTAATAAGGTAGTTGAATCGCGACAACACTGGTGGCATCAACATTCCGGAGATAACTTCCTTCAGTTCGTCCCTCTTTAAAAGAGACAAGTCACTTTGTGTGAGCATTCGCTTTTGTTTTACAACACATTGGGCGCTTCCCATGCATTTTGCTGTCAGCTGGGCCATTCTGTCTAGCAGGATGATAAATTGCATAATGCCGCCTGTAACAACTAAACTTTCGAAAATTTGCATTTCAAACGACAAAAAAGTCTGGTCTGCCCGGCAACAAGAATCGGCGCTCGCCACGCAGTCGCGAAAGTGAGATGAAAGGCCCTACAACCTGCCTCATGTGCTTTCAGCTTAAATATGTGCAGTGCTACAGAATGCACGAGGAGGCTCTACTGCAGTGACGCTAAGTTTGGAATACATGGGGCCTACAAAAAGTATTGCCATTGCCGGAATATTCGTTGTCGTGTCTTTGAAGGTCGCGAATAGTTCACAACTAGACCATTAGCTCTAACCAGGAGTGAATAAATATGCGAATAAAGAGGGGGGAAACGCGTTGCGTATAAATACAAATCAGCTTGCGCCTGTGAAAACGTGGGCAGCTCTCTTCCATTCCTACAGAGCATGAATAGCATAGACAGTACCATCCTCGTAGCCTTTGCTTGTCCTGCACGGCCGCCAGTGTTGGCTTTCTTGACACAATAGACTGTTGTCTCCAAATCACTTTTTGTTTATTTATTTTATTTACATCTTTCTCGATTTTTTTACCACGTGCCAGATGATGATTTTTCCCTCACAACCATTGACGCTGGCGCCAAAATTTCCATGAAACGAGCTGTTTAACGCTATCGCGGTAATGAAGTGCCCACCATCGTTTAAAATGTTCTCATCGAAGGGAAGCGCGGTTTTCGGTGCCACTCGTAGATGACAATTGCAGAAGCGATGCGATTACTAGCGCAATAAAGTAATCAACAGTTTCCATTTGCAACTGAAAGAGATGACTTCGATTATGGAGGCCATATAAAACCATGTTAGATGCAGAAAGCTCTCGGAGGTTGGCGGGATATTTCCATGAATTGAGAGAAAGGAAAGATAAAAGATGATGGCTTTTGCATTCGAGTCGTCTTGTGGGAATTCATAAGGGACACTGTGAGTTTTTTTTGTCTTGTTTGTTTCAAGCAGCAAGACCTTAGGGAAAAGATATTGATAAGAAATGAAAAAAAAGCTGCCATATTTTACTTTTGTTTTTAACGCGCAGTTCTGAAACATTGAGTAAGGAAGCCACCAACTGCGACGCAAGTACACAGAATTTGGTTGATTATTGTATGCCTGAAAAGTTTAGTGTAAACAAACAAAAAGAGATGCTCTGGAAAAGCGTGTCTCCAGCCTCTGGGGCTTACTTAGCGTTAGAAAATGAAATGCAAGTTATCTCCGTCAGGGGAAAAAAAAACCTTAGAATAACGCTTCGACTTTTCACTATCCCGACAGGCGTTGGGTGTTCGTTTCTTTGTGCAGACAAACGCAAGAAACTAGTAAGTCATGAACGCGTGTATATGAGAGACAGAAAATAATTTCAAAGAAATACCAGCGGCACAGAGCATGCAAGTATTGCAGACAGACTAGTGAGCGATGAACAGAGTGAAGTTGCTTCGAGAAGCGCACTTGTTCATATATTTGTTCATATATACTTGGCGTAGCAGAAAAAAAGTAGGTCAACGAGGCTACGACACAGCACACGAAGCGTAGGGGGAGGCCTTGACGCTAACGAACGTTACGCAACCTAAGCAAAGGCGACACTAAAGAAGGAGAAAGGAAAGTCGCAGCTTTGCCGCAAAGGCGTAGCAATGGAAGAAACAGCAACAGATTGGATGGTCACGCGCAGAACTGAAAGCAGGTAGAAACGTGCCCCGGGTTTATCATGCACAAATGACGCACGAAACGTACTCACAAGTATGGAGGCACGCGAATAAGCGTCTCAGTTGTTACTTCGCTGCGTCTGAAAAGCGCGAGCTTTTCGCAAACGGAGACTGCAGTGATTGTAGAAGTGTCTCTTTAGAAGAACTCTTGTTTCTACGGTCTGCATTTTTTAGTGAAATCATCGGTTTTTCGAGGCAGCTCGCCCCCCGTCTTGCGGTGATGGCCATGGAGCATGCCAGGGGCCCGGCTGGTCAGACGTCGTCACACCCGTCAACCACAAGGAAGTGAGCTGGCCCTCTCAGTGACACTGAAGACACCGATCTGTATTCTATGTCGGAAGACGACACATCCGGTGACAGCTTCATACCTATACGGGGTAAGAGAGTGAAGAGAAGGGCTGCCAATACATCAACATCCGCCCCTGCAAGTACAGCGAATGTACAGTCAAGGCCGGCGCGCAGGCCGCACGTCATCATCTTCATGCCGGAAGATCTTGCGAGCAACCTACGACTGCTCAATAGGCAAGCCCTTTCCGTTGCTGTAGAATGGGCAGTGCCAGGTCAAATTAAGGACCAAAGAGTAAACTCAAGGAAGAATATTCTTGCTATAGACGTGCATGATGTGAGCGCGCTAGGACAGCTGCAGCAAATGACTGAGCTAGGCGGCATTAAAATACGTCCCTTTCTCCCAATAGATGATAAATCAAATGCCGGCGTAATTTATGACATCGACATTGCAATTCATGATGTTGCCTTGCCTACCCTCATCAAGCCTGCAAATGAGGGAACTGTGATTACGCAAGTGTGGCGCTTCAGAAATACGCGCTGCGTGAAAATGTTTTTCAAGGGATATTGCATACTGTTCCACGTTAAAGTTGGACATTTTCGACATCTGGTTCGACCACTCATCCAAAAGCCACTGCAATGCCATCAGTGCTTCAGGCTAGGGCACGTATGCCCGAACTCACGACTGTGTCCCCGTTGCGCTGAACTTCATACCAAAGACACCTGTCGGGTGACTACTCTGAAGTGAGCCAACAGCAGCGGTCCTCACGCGTCCTCGTTGAAAGACTGTCCTCGAATCCAAAAGGAGCTGCCGGTTCTCAAATAATGGCCCATGACAACTCGACACACAGGGAGGCAGCCGAAGTAGTCCAGTGTCGGCGTCGACGTCGGCATCATCGAAAGTCTTCAAAGGAGGCACATTCCCGAAATGCTAGTTCCCACTCCTTAGCGGTTCCATTCAGTAGCGCCGCGAAAGGACCTACCACTTCTACGAAAGGAGCGGAGAAGCCTCCTCCTCTGGAGGAATGGCCCACGCTCCCGACATGCTCTTTTGCCAAGGAATCTCAGCAGGTTGCGGCCACACCAGAGCCATCTCCAGCCATGGAAGATTAGCATAAAACAGATCGTCAAGTGATCTCAGTGCTGCGTTCCCTCATGGAAGCCATCCGAGCGATATTAGCCGACATGAAGACAGCATCTGATCGAAGTGCACTTGGAGTATTGGACGCCATAAGCCCAGTGCTCGAATCTCTCAACTAGGAGGATGGCTACACACCTCATCATTTCGTAAAAAAGTCAAGGCTGCATCCGTCATCCAATGGAACGCGAGAGGACTAAAATCACGTGTTTCAGATTTTCGTCAGTTTGTGTATAACAACGTGTTTCCATTAATCGCCATTTGTGAACCCAATCTGTCGAAGCCAATAAGTCTTTCGGGGTATGAAGCTGTCATATCTTCAACAAACGGTGCGTGCAGCAAAACAATCATCTTTGTTCGGCGTAAACTGACGTATGTTGTGCAATAAATTGCGCCTCACGGTGACAATCAATATTTCTGCATCACTATAAAAAAGAACAAAATCATGTTTACACTCATAGGCGTTTATATATCGCCTTCGAATAATCTCGATTCCAGGACTTTAGCGGATATTTTGAGAGTGTGTCCTGCACCGTAGGTCATCATAGGAGATTTCAGTGCACATCATCACGTATGGGAAATTACGCGGACAAATGCAAGAGGACGCAGGTTAGCAAACATCGCCTACAACTATGGCCTTACTCTTCTGAACAACGGTAGCCCCACTTTTCTTCGAGGGGTGACATACGCCAGCCGTCTCCGTCTCAACCTTGTTTTTGTCTCCAACTCCCTCGCGAGATACGTCAATTGGTTTTCAGATGTTGAGACACGAGAAAGTAATCACATTCCAATCTACCTTAACATCAAAGGCTAGTCTAGTTGTGGTCCACGGACGAACATTCGAGCAGTCCAATGGACCAACTTCAAATCTGACATGGAAGATGCTTGTAGCGATGGCCTACGATCTGGGTTAGAGCAAACAATTAAGAGCACAATGCAAAATGCCACTCGTACGGTGACGATATCTTCCGCACGAAACGACATTGACATAGAGTTAGAGCGACTCCAAGCACTTCGACGCCGGGTGGAGCGTCGGTATCGGCGCACAAAATCAATTCGCGATCATAGGGCAGCCAGGAGGACGCAAAAGAAGATTCGGCATCGCATGGACAGATTAGTGTCGGAACGCTCGACAACGTTTTTCCAGTCACTAGACCCTCGCAAGCCACTCTCACATATTTGGAAAACAGTGCAAGGTCTGCGTCACCCTACGGAACAGCGTTTTCCATTCAAAGCGCTCGCGCTCTTTCAAGGGTGGCAAGACATCGATGTCGCAGAAGATTTCTGTGTGCAGATCGCCAACTTAGCCACTCTTCTAGATTCTCCAGTGAGAGGGGACGTCCCCCGTTCCCAAGACTACCACATGGACCTCCATTTTACAATGGAGAAGCTCGAGGAGGCACTAGCTCTCTGCAGGCGTTCAACTTCTCCGGGTCCAGATGGTATTCTGTACCGAGCCTTGTGAAACCTTGGGGAAGGTGCAAGGAGGGAATTGTTAGCCTTTACAACATCTCGCAGCAGGATGACAATGTTTCTGACGACTGGAAAGTAAGCCACTTGGTATCCATCTTGAAGCAGGGCAAATCCCCACTCGAACTCGTCTCATACCACCCAATAGCACTGGCCAGCTGCGTAGGGAAGGTAATGGAACGGATGATACTAGGCTGCCTGGAGCGGTATCTTGAATACTACAAGATTTATCCGAATTCCATGGCTGGTCTTCGAGACGACCGCTCTTCCATTGACAGTGTCGTTGATCTAGTTTTGTACGTTCAGCACGAAAGATCCCGTAAGCGACTATCTACAGCTTTGGTTCTAGATGTGAAAGGCGCGTATGATAATGTACTACATGAAGCCATTTTGGGTGCTCTTGCGGTGGTTGGCCTTGGTGGTCGAGTCTTTCGGTGAATTGCGAGTTACCTTGCTGCAAGATCATTCTTTGTGTTAACAGAAGATGGCCCAACTACGCGACGCTACACTCTAAAAAATATCGAGTAAAAAGGGTGTCTTCTTGTCCCACAACAAGAATCGTCGTCAGGCTTGCGTGCACTTTTTTTCTTGAAAACTCGGCGCTGGCCACTTTCCTATCGAGAATGCAATGCAACCCTGATAATGGGCACGTCGATCGTGACCGGAATATACTGGGCGTGGGACGATAGCGCAAAGATGGAACGCAATATAGATGACGATAATTGTTGTGGGACAAAAAGACACCCTTTTTACTCGCTCTTTTTTCAGAGCGTATACTTTCACGGGTGTTCCTCAAGGCGGAGTTCTTAGCCCGACGCTATTCAATCTTGCACTAATTGGCCTTGCTGAATACTTGCAAAGTACCAATAAAATCTCAATATACGCAGACGATATCTGTATCTGGACTTCAGCAGTCACACGTCCTCAGATACGTTCCCGGCTTCAAAGAGCAGCAACTATGATTGCCAACTACTTGTTAAAACAAGGTTTCAGCATATCACCAAAAAAATGCGCGCTGGTGGCCTTCACTTGGAAAGCAATGACCCCTTATGTCATCTAAATCTGCGGGCCACCCATTTCTTACGCCAGAACTCATCGGTTTCTGGGTATCATTATTGAGGAACCATTGTTGGAGTCCGCATGTGGCCTATATGAAGAAGCGCCTGACCGCTATTTTCCAATTGTTCAAGTTCCTGGCAGGAAAGACGTGGTGGATGTCAGTAGACGCAATGATAGAACTCTACGGAGCCCTGCTTCTCGGTTTTCTGAGATATAGCTTGCCTGTGCTTAGCAATACCTGCAAGTCCAATGTTCGTGTTCTGCAGGCAGTACAAACCCAAGCACTGAGAGTGTGTCTTAATCTGCCCACATGTACGTCAACAGAGGCAACCATTGCAATTGTTGGTGACTATCCTATACAAACTCACATTGCTTTAGAAGTTCTGAAAACTCACATTAGACACTTCGCAAGTGCTCCCTGTCATCACCTTGCACTGTTGCCTTCAGAGAAACGCCAAGCATCGTTCGCTTAAATGATTGCGAAGTACAAAGAAAAACTTCCCGCGGGCCTCACTCCTGCACCCAAATTATCGATACCCCTTTGGTGTCTTATTCGACCCACAGTGCATCTTAGTGTACCAGGAATCTGGAAGAAATCTGAGCTTTCGTCGCCAGTGTTGAAACAAATGTCTCTTCTTCTTTTGCTCGAGAAACGTTCAGACAGTGTACGTGTATATATATATATATATATATATATACATATGCGACAGTGTATATATATATATATATATATATATATATATATAATATATATACTGATGGCTCCACGAACCACCAGTGTGCGCCAGATGCAGTAGTAGTTGCAGCAAGAGGTTTAACTATTAACCATCAGCTTTAGGACTGACCACTCCATGGAATCTACAGCGGCGGAACTAGCTGCTTTGCGAGCTGCACTTTGTGTGGTCAATCGGGAACCACCGCAACTATGGTTGGTTTTCAGCGACTCAATGGCTGCCCTACAATCTGTGCTCTCAGCACTACGTCGCGGGCCGTACGAACAGCAGAAATGCCGATACTGCTGCGCCGGCGGCAGCTCTTGAAGGAACACGAGAAGAAGCCATACCACTTTCGCGGACCGATGCTGCCAGTAATCTTAGACGACTTGCGCGTGAAATCACGTTTTCACTATGGTGCCCACCAAGCAACGAGACGAATCGTCAACACCACCTGTCCTCTTTGATGGCTCTTCGTATGCCCACTGGGCTCGACCGAAGAGAAGCCACCCTTCTTCATCGCTTATGGCTAGGAGGGGCATTTACAAAATCTTATTCGTTCGTTATAGGAATGGCCGACAACGCTCTCTGTGGTGCCTGTCAATGCGAAGAGACGCTACACCACATCCTTTGCGACTGTCAGTTGTACGACATCTAGAGACAGTCACTGGCGTCCGTTCTTGCGCGCATCGACAACAGCCAAATGTCTGTGGACACTATTCTTTCAAGAACCCGAGAGAAGACATTGTATTAGAAGGCGACAAAAGCTCTGTTGAAATTCCTACGCGACACGGACTTGAACAAGCGGCTGTAATAGCAAGGTCACACACCGCGAAAGGCAAGTCTTGACTATGACTGAGTGTGCGCGCGTGTGTTGCCGAATGCGCTGTGTTTATCTCTCTTCCCTCTCTTCTCTCTATCTCTCATCTCCCCCGTTGCCTTCCCATGCGCAGAGTAGCGAACCGTTTACCTATAGGCTGGTTAACCTCCTTGCCGTTCTTTTCTTCTAATTTTCCTTCCTTTCCCCTTTGTGCGCCGGTAAATACAACAGAGTCGTTCAAGGTAAAGCCCGAGGCCAGTCAAGACGTAGCCAGTCAAGTGACATGACCTGGTGGGCACAGATTTCATCAATCTGCACTTTTGAATCTCCGAAACTGTGTTTTTCAAAGGAAGCTTGCAAAGGCTAGAGTGAGTGTTTAACTTCAAACGCATAATGCTATTATTAGACAACATTCAGCATTCCACGTTGTTTGAAAAGTTGCAGTGCTATGGAATTCGTGGTCGTGCACTAGACCTAGTAAAAAGTTACCTTAAATTTCCCAAACAGGTGGTTGAAATAGATAGAAAATTCTCAGAGCTGAAGCCTATTACTAAGGGTGTGCCTCAGGGAAGCATCCTTGGACCCCCTTTTTTTATAGCCTATATAAATCATTTAACTCGTATTTATCCAGATGCTAAATACGTCTTATATGCCGATGATGTCAGCATGTTTGTTTCAGCTGAAAATAGTATCACGCTTGAGGAAAAATAAAACCATTTTCTTGTGAAACTAAAGCTCTGGTCATGCTGTAATAATTTAAACATAAACACTAGTAAAACAAAGGCGGTACTATTCCGACCTAAAAATAAGCCCGTTAATGAAAACATACATCTCAAGTACGGCGATACTTATATTGAGCTTGTAAATAGTATAAAAATTCTTGGAGTTACATTTTCGAGCAATATGCTTTGGACTGAACACATTGACAGTGTGCTGAGTCAGTTATCCCGCGTAGTGGGTATGGTGTACAGTGGCAAAACTGTTCTACCATACAAGGTAAAACTCTTACTTTATAAATCACTTTTCTATTCACATCTTACCTATTGTTTCTTGGTATGGGACACTACAACTTACATAAACTTGCAAAAACTGTACCTGATGCAAAAGAAGTATATTAAAATCACTTTTTAACTTGCCGTATGAGGCTCACACAAGCGAATTATTTCAACAGACTGGAATACTACCCGTACATCGTCTCTACAATTTCAAGTTAGCATTGGCAATCAGGCGTGAATTGAAAGAAAGTCGACATTTTTTTGTATGACCTCTCAAAACTGCAGCCAAATATTACATTGTTTGAAACTCGAAATAAAGAAACATAGAAAATAGAAACTTCGAGAACAAACTACTCCACAGATAAGTTATCCTACATAGTTCCTACGTTACTTAAGAAATATTTGAAAGCTGGCATAGATTTTTTACATTGTACACAGATTCAATTGCGCGATATACGCATGTTTAGTTTTTAAGATTTCTTTGCAGTTGCTGTATTATCATGGTTGCTGTTTTTATTTTTTGAATTTAGGCTTGATTTTCATATCTTTATTTATTTTTTATTTATTTATCTATTTGGTGTTTTTGTTATTGTTGTTGACTTCACATTGCTGCTTGTTTGCCACTGCTGTCGAGCTAAAAGGTAGCTGTGGGCCTTGGTCAAGCTGCCTCTTTAGGAGAGCAGTTTTTACCTGCAGCTGTCCTTCATCAAACTATTGATGAAAAATAAACATTATCGTTATTATTTTTACTATCTTGGAGTATGCATTCGTCTGTGGTGTGGGATCCGTACGCAAGAAAGGATATACAGAGCTTAGAAGCGCTACAAAAGAAAGCGATCAGATTTATATTTATTACATAAAAAGTTACCCCCGTATCTGCATGTTAATCTGCAAATGTCATCAAATGACGATAGTAATGCGTGTGGAGGGAGAGAACAAAACATTTATTTGATGTTCTACGCAAGAAAATTGGTGAATGGTATTCTGGAGGTGCTGCGTTAGAGTGCCTCGAGCGTGCAGCGGAGGTGAATGAGCGCATCATGTCGCGTCACACGTGAGGCATTGGCGCCACCTGATAGTTTTCTTGGAAAACGAAACGTGTGGCGTTGAGACGGGTGTGCGCGCCCGTTTCAGAGGTGATAAGGTGTAGACCGCAAGACGTCGGGTAGGGGCCTCCACCGTCTCTTCTTAGCAAAGCGTAGGGAACACTCGCCTTTTCGTGCAAGCGTTGCATGGTCAGCGCAGCGTAATTAGTGCTACGGTCCTTAAAAATTACTTATGTATGCCTTTTCTAGTAAAAGACGAACACACAAAATATATACGTGTTGTTATGACGCCCCAAACATGCGCAATAATTGCTTTCTAAGTTACAATTGCACAAGTATGAATGCTAAACCTTGAGCAACATTGGTGGGCGCTGCGGATGGGGTCAGCTGTTTCAAGTACCCGCTGCCATTAGGAGTGGACAAAGAGACAAATGTACACACACACACACACAGACAGACAGACAGACAGACAGACAGACAGACAGACAGACAGACAGACAGACAGACAGACAGACAGACAGACAGAGAGAAATTTCCGCGTCGAAGGTCGCCAAGAAAGACTATCGTCTTCAAAAAGGATAGATTCACTAAACTCAACTAATTACAGCCTATAATATACCCCCACTAGCTGTCCGCAGAAGAATAAGTCAACTTAAGTTCTTGCGCAATATGTTAAACGGTAAACTTTGTATGTCTGCACTCTCACATTTGAAGACCGCTACAGCCAGAACTACGCGCAATACTCACAAACCCAGCCTTAAACTGATTTTTGCCAAAAGAGAGGCATTTAAACAGAGTGTTTTCCCCCGCAGTGTTTTGGATTGAAATGTAGTGCCTCAGTTTGTTTGCGAGGCAGACAATTTTGACGAAGCCCTTGAGCAACACCTGTTATGTTAGATAGTAAATCGCTGAGACTGTTATATAATTTATTGTGGGAGTATTGTAGTGTATTTGTGATGTCTTTTGTTTTTTTTGTTTAAAAGTCACTCTGGAGCACAACTGATATATTGAATATGGTGCTAATATTGTTGTAAATTATTTCTCTTCTGTTTTCCCTGATTTCGGAAACTCACTCCTACCTGGGTCAACCTGGCCTGCAGTATTGTGAAATTAAATAAATGAATAAATAGAAACAAAGAGCTAAAAGAAATGAAGCAAGGAAGGCCAGCCAGCTGTGCAAGACAGCATCCGATTCATTACCCCTGGGTGGGTTGCGCCAAACTGTTGAGCAACCAACCAACCAACCTCCAGTCTAGGTACCACCAATACGAAGATGCCATTTTTTCGACTTTTTTAAACCTGGTTAGTTAATTAGATTATTGCATAATACGTTCTTTAGCACGAAGACCGGGCTACACCCTGGCTCAGCGACGTATTTTCGTCACATACACAACGTTTTAAAATATTTACTACCACATTATAAAGAAAAAAAAAGAGAAGGAAAAGTTTTGCAGCGGGGCACCGAGTTAACAAGCGACCCTGCGCTCCTCAGCGCGTGCCGCTAACCACTTCACCCCTGAGCGAACCTTCTGTGACATGTGAATGGTGAGCCATTCATATACGCAATGTACCGCTGGTGGACCTCCAGCCTCGGAAACTTCAGCGCGTTTTAGTAATAAGCAGCGATATGACATGGCGGCCCGCGTTGGGCGCGCAGTGTTCAAAAGGCCGTCGTGCCGCTTCCACCGCAAGTTTGCTTTGAAGTTACAGTAGTTAAAGGTGGATTCGCACGAGGGAACGGAGGAGGATGTTTCGCAGCGGACGGCGCATCACGTGACGTGCGCGCCATCGAAACGTGCCGTCCTTGCTTCATGCACTCTCGCCCGCTCGTGGCACGGATGGAAATGTGTCGCCGCTATTTCGATCCCTCCGTTTGAGCGCCATCCGCTTTTGATCGAGAGGATTAAGTGTCAAATGTGTCAATATCAGTAGGATTGGCGTGGCTACAAAGCAGGCTGCCGGTTCGAAATCCACACGTTTTAATTTTGCGGCAACGACTGAATGTGTTTTGTGTGACAGAGGAAGAGGCGAGTGGTTTTTGGTAGTTTTGGTGGTGGATCGATGGTTTTCACTTACAGTGCGTGGCCTGCATGGCCACATAAGCGCGCTGCATAAGCATAGGAGTCGAGAGTATGCACGAGAATTCCGCGAGCGCAGTTCCGGCTGTGTGTGCAAGCGATGTATCCGCGGCTGCGCCGGATGTAACTAATCACATGACTTTTGCGTTCGTGGTGCAGCGGTATTCAGCTCTCGCGTTTGAATCTACATTAAAGAGAGCACAAACGTCAATAGACTCGCTGCCGCGGCCGCGTTTACAAAAAAAGCGCGCTTTTCACACACGAAGTAAGAGTTGTGAAAGTTAGTTCGCGCTCGTCCGGTGTGCGCACGTGCTTGAGGTGTGCGCTGCAAGTTTCGAACTACTTACCGTTCTTCGCGTGACATTGCAATTCATTAGTGCAGCATTCATTGCTTCGCCCTTGTGGTGAAACTGTGCACAGTGAATGCTCCAATACCTCCACGAGGACGCGTTTCATTCTCGTGTTATACCGATTCCTAAAAAGAGGGAAAAGAGGGATCAACCACGTTTTTCCCCCATTCTTGCTGGAAGTGTATCAACGAGATTGCACTGTACAATTACAAACGTTTAGTGGAAACACTTAGCTTGCCGGTAGTAGAATTAGCTACTTATCTTATCTACTTATCTACTGCACCAAGATTTGTAATGTGCTCATCATAAAGCTTGTGCGAGCAGGGAAAACAAATATGGAACTATATCACAGTTGCCATGTCGAATTGCTCTTTTATTGCGAGAAGCCTCGGTGACGTAGCCTATCAATTTAGCAACTAAGATGCTACTGCTTGGAAAAAAAGAGGTCTATAGAGAAGTATATTTAACTAGCCATCTCTAATCATTCGAAACGCAACCCCATAAAACATGGACAAATGCCAACTTTCGAGCGTAGCGGATCGCAGTGGCCACACGAGCAGCAGAGTCGTAACGGCCGCGAAAGGAGTCTTTTCCAGGCCGTTCAGTTACAGCCGGTGCCTTGTCGAATCGCGACGTGTGGTGCATGCGATTTGCCGCCACTGGCAGTGCTGCTTTTCGTCTAGCGACTACCGATGCCGCAAACGCAATCAGAGCCGGCTGTGTTCGACTCCTTTACCGCGGAGGTTGCAGACTGTGGAACCATTAGGAAGCCAGCTTACGTACTCTATTTTTTTTTCTTATCCTATCTTCCACTGCTTTCGCTTTCGCCTGAAACCACCGGCATCTGTTTACTTCCCGTTATCTATTTAGGTTTTCTGCTATTTTTCCTTTGAAGATCATCATTCTTTCCCCCTTTTCTTTCATTAGCATCTTCCCTTCTGGCGTCCACTTAAGCCAGCCACGACGTAGTTGGGTGCGGTTCCCCTCTCAGTATTCACTCCCTTACTTTTCTCGTTATCACATCAATGCCACTACCGTAATTTTGTTTTTCTTCGACGTTATCTCCCGGAGCCATAGCGTGCAGTTCTTGACTCCTGCCTTACTTCGAAGATTTTCCAACTTCGACGCTGTTGTTTCCCTTCCCGCGTGGGTGTTATACTAAGCCGGTACGCCTGCTTACCATCTAACAGCAGCCTTCGTTGCTTGAGTGAACTTCAAAAGCCCGCGGTTTCCTTTGTCTTCAGCTAATTTGGGCGGCTACATGTGTGTTTTTTTTCGATGTGCACCATTCATTACTGATTTAAAGTGAAGGGAAGTAGTCAAACGAGAAAGCTTCTAGCTTACGTTTTTTCGAAGTTCTGATGACGTGGATGCAGGCCTGGTAGTATCGCGATAAAATCTTAGAGATGCTTTCGAGCGTCTGTATTTCTGTATCAAGATACATTTCGCAAAATGTATTTGTATCTTAATAGTGAAATACCCTTACGACGCATTGAGTATATCTCGATGCAAATCAGGGCGGGGGTATCTCGTTCCTCTTTTCCGGAAATGAGCTCACGTGTTTCGGAGAGATAGAAAAGACATTTTCGTCTTATTTCAAGCAAACGTGCTTTACCGGTCAGTGACCCAGTGCATGCGGTGGTGTAGTGTCATCCTTTAAATACGACAGCAATTGTTTTCTAAGGCCGGTATTTCAAAGCAAGTTTTTTATGGCGGAAAACCAATTCGTGAGTTCACGTTAGTTGCCTTCAGGCTGAATCAACGATGCATAGATGACAGCTCATCATGAGTCGATCATGAACTGCATCATCAGTGACAGATCATGAGTTGAGAATAAACCTATGCTTTTTATTTAGTGCACTGCCGTTCACCAGTGAATTGGGCGATATGTTTTACTTGTAATTTCAGTGCATTAGACCATCAATCATAATATTACCCTGCACCTAATCAATGCCTCAGTGGAGCACGAGCAACTACGAGATAAACGAAATAATCCGCTGTTCGCTTTTTTAAAAATTTCACTATGTATTTGCATTCCACAATTTACAATTTTTTGCAAATGTGTAATATCCCGCTACGTCAAGATCAAATGTGTTTTAGGCTTTCAGCAACTATATTTAATATCTGTATTCCGGAAGACCTTTCTGATTATCTCAGCCCAGCCCTGCCTCGATGGTTACACTGAATTGGCCTGTCTGTATGAAACAATTGGAAGGGAGCTTTAAAAGATTATTCTGACAATTACATAAAATTTCCAATAGTCTATTGAATAGGCTATCATTCTCCCATTCCCAACCCTGTTCTTGCTTGCTTGTTTTTAGTGCGCTTGTTTTGAATGCGGAGAATTTCTTAGTCGCACGATGTCGCGCTTCGGCGTCGCTGGCGGCGCCGTCTCGAAGCTCATCGCGCATGCTCGCATCTCGCGTCTCGTGCCGCATGCTCGCGTGCCGCATAACTGCGAAAACGGAAATAACAATATGTAGCCGATGGAAGGAAGGAAGCTTTGATTGATATGTGGGGTTTTAACGCAGGAAGGAAGCAAAGGGAGAATGTTAACCATAAAGACATCTGGTTGGCTAACCTACAGTGGGGATTAGAGAAGGGGACAAGAAAGATGAGAAAGAGGAAAGAAAGGGAAAAGAAAAAAAAAGGAGAGACTGACAGTAATTTCACTGGAGCGTGTAGAACTCCACCGCATGTCAGAGGCGTTCACACAAGCGCGTATTTTTCAGGAAACACAGCAGGACCTTCACTGCCTTGTGGGCTGTCGAGGGATGTGGACGTTGCTGTAATAGCACCTGCACAGAAAGAGGCAGATCATCCAGTCGCCGCATTGCGTTGGCAAGTACTTGTGTGTCAGAGGCAAATCGAAGACAGAGGCACAGCAGGTATTCGATATCTTTATTGGTGCCACAAACAACGCATGCCGCACCGTCAGTAATTCCAATTAACGTGGCATAAGCTTTTGTGAAAGCAACTCCCAGCCAAAGGCGATAGAGAAGCGAAGCCGAGAAGTGCGAAATCCTGATAGGCTCTAGCACTTAGTGCTCGCCTTGTTCATGTGCTTTTAAGAACTAAGGGACGAGAAGAATGTATCGTGTGTGCGAAGGGTAGCGAAGGAAAGGAGAAAACTATCCCGTCGTCTTTGAACGCGGACTCGTGAGTGGCCCTTTAATTGGTGTAGGTATCTTTAGTCATTTTTGTAGATCACACATCACGGCCATATATCCAGTTAATAAAAGCAAGAATTAGCACTTTACCACCCCAACTTAAGGCTCGCCCAAAATGGGCGCTACTTCCAAGACACCACTTTCTCTCAGCCGCACGTATTCTCGCGGTTGAATTGCTCCCACCTTCACGTAATCAGAGGGTCCCCGAATTTCACTCTACTTCTTCGTATTTTTCTATTATTTGAAACGGCAGTATGTGCGAAAATTCGGCCACGGTGACTATCTCCACCTTTGGCGCCGCCACACTTCTTCTTTTGCGGAGTTCCTGATTATCATCGATAATGGCAGCTTAATTGAGTGAATGGAAGAGCCGACGTCGTTCGTTCCGAGGGCCAATAAGCACTTCGCCAGTAGAGATCCTGAAGGAGGCCCGGCACTTCTTATCGCCGCCGCCTTTATGCGCTCCCGATAACTGCGAAGAACCGCGGTCCCCTTCCTCCGCTTCATGCACATGGATGGTGACATTCAGTCGTAACGAGCCACCCATTAAGGACCTGGGCGCGTTTCCTAGAGACGCGCCACCACTCTGAGTTTTTGGACAATGCGCCAAAGGTTCGCTTTAGGAGTCCGTAATAGCGGTGATAATGCAGTAGAATTTTGACAGAATTTGAGAGAGCTGTGTAGTGTAACTTTTGCACTTACATGTGCTACAAGGAGAGAGAGAGAGAGATCGTGACGTAAAGTGAGGAGTACCTTTACGGACGCCATGTTAATGAAAATGATTGCACAGGAGAAACCAGCAGCCGCGAATAACGAGCGCTATCTCACCATGCCAGCCTCATTTACACAATGGATTCGTTAGTGGAGAGAAGCGAAGTGATGACCTGCATCTGTATGCATGGTGCCAACAGTCCGGTGTGCCTGATGCATCTGGACTCCGGTGAGTGTTCACGACTCAGGCGTGGCTGTTCACGTATGCTGCCTGTGATCAATGCTTGCTTTATTATCTCTACGGGATCTATTGAGTGCGCTGAGCTGCGTTGTACTACATTGCTGTTCGTCTAATCAAGGAGTTAATACTGGCATGTTAGCCCACGCTTTGGTGATGGAAAGTGCAGCGCCTTATTATCTGACTACAGCAGGCCAAAAAAGAATAGTGGCCATTGTTTATTGCTTTAAAATAATGTTGCTGCCCCGCCTTGCCACGAGGCTGAGTGTGGGAAGGGTAACTGATCTGTTCAATAGACAGATGATTAACTGTACGAAGTTTTATGTAAATCTCGTCATGTTACATTAGAATGAAGTATTCCTTGAAGTACCAGTTCAGTTGAGGCTCACTTAAGAATGCAATAGAAATGCCGCGAAATCTGTAGCTTAAAATGAGAAGGCTTATATCACTTTGTTTGTGTTGTTTTTGTATTTATTTTTTGTCCCCACTCCTGCAAGAACGTGGCACCTGGTTTAAGGCAGCGTTTGTGGGTGATTGTTTTCAAGACGATTCAATCCCCGTGGTCATCGCAGGCAGCAGCTGAAATATATCTCCGGAAATCACCGCCATAAAAATTGCAATCAAATGAAGTTTGCTAGTATTCAAAATGCGAACAAGGGCACCTTGCATAGCACGAAAGAGGCAGTACCTAAATCATTTAGCGCTGTTTATGAGAAATGCATGCTCGTGCAAGCTTCGAAAAAATACATTCAGCCTGTTCCACACCGGGAAAACTGTCGGACAGCGTTGCTGTTACAATAATGACTGTGATAACATTTCTTACAAGAACGTCATCATCACTTCTTGGTTTCATTAATAAAAAAAAACAGGTATGATCTTCCTTTCGGGCATATTCACCATCATTATGGCAATCGTGATCCTAGTTTTGCTTTAATAATTTTTTTTCTTCGCTTCTCCTTTGGTCAGGTGACCTCCATGACGACTACTAGTAGATTTACGGATACGATAACCATGCCGACGACAACAGCACTGGGTATACTACAGCCAGCCTCGCCGCAAAGAATGTGTTTGCCAAGCATTCGTGTTCCTCACAACTGGGGGGTAACGTTAGAATTATCTCACGCGCAAAGCTGTAATGGAGGAACAGGGCACTCCTAACGTTGTGTATGCCATATCTTCAGGTACAGCATTGTAAGCACTGCGTAGACTTGGCGCAATTGCAGAGGAAAGCTTATAAAACGGTGCCTTTCGTGCTCGATGGGCGCTGCTGAAAGCGATAACTAAATTGTGGGATGCCGTGTCGACAGAAAGACAGATCCCAATGGGACGACGTTTATTAACGCGGTAGCAGCAGCGGGGCAAGCATGCTGACGCTGTGCTTGAACGGTTAGAGAAACGAAGAGGGAACCGAGCATGACAGCTTGGGTTTTATAGCCAGCAGTAGTGACGTAAGCCTACGCTGAAACTCCACTGGAAGCGCGTTGCAGCAAGTGGACATGTCACGCCGGGCTAGTCAGTGACGAGACGGAGGCTGCGCAGGTTTGTGCGCCGTGGTCGCCACAAGATCATAATGGCTAGCGGACGTGTCGTGCACGACTAATCTTCGTTTGGCAAACAAGCTATGCGTGTCGAAGCACTCTCTACGGTGTGTGCTCGTGCTCAATCAAAGCAATGGGGCGCAACGCATTGATCGTTTCCCGGTAGCAAATGGTGCTGGCTTGAAGTCGCCGGGTTTCGCCGATTCTGATCTGCACTCCTAATGATACGCACTTGCTTAACGATCTGCGTGACTGCGCCGTTCGGCCTTGAAGATTCATTATGGACATGTGCCATGTCGTTCGGTTGTGTTCATTTACGAACATGAACGATTCTCAGAAAGGAATAAGGGTTCACAGAAAGGAATGACTGCCTTAGTGCTAGCTTCTCATTTATTTCTAAATAAGCTTGTTTGAGAAATCCACGCACTTGCACACATTTAAACACATGATTTTCTCCCTCCCTCTCTCACTCACTCACCACCGTGGTCTAGTGGTTATGATGCTCGGCTGCTGATCCGAAGGTCACGCAATCCGATACCAACCGTGACGGTGGTAAAATGCTAAAGACCTACGTTGATAGATTTATGTACATGTTATCTGGACCCTGCAACACATTTTCAAGTAGTCATGAAATAGATTCACTCAAGGTGCTTATTACTTCACGAATTCACCACCGCAAAAAATTTAAGCATCCGTCCAGTACGAGTGAAGTTGAAATTACTTGTCGCATACTTGTCGCACGCTGCAATCGCATTTCCTCTTTTCTCGTCCCGACGAAAGCGCTGGAAGATAAGCAGGAAGGGGTGGCACGGGCAAACAGAATACGCCACGTGCGCTTCGTGACATTGACTACTTTTTTTATTTGAATAAGAGGCTTTTCAGAGTGATCATGCGCACATGCGTGTACAAGTCGCGGCCTCCCATGGTAGCTGCTGTTTACGATGAAGTGTGCCATCTTCAAATCAGCCTATGGCTGATACAATGGCTGTGACGAGTGATTTTTGAGCTGTCTCATCATTTGTCGACAGAAGACAAAGCAAATTTCAGCCGAGTTTGAGAAATTACAGCTAGATTCAGGCCGCGTGCTGGGCTATAAATTTGGCTCGCGTGTTCTCTGAAGCCTCGATTACTGAATGGCAGCATTTTCTGACCATGCTCAAAAAGTATTGCAAAGCCCCTTATGAGGAACACCAGATGATCAAGTTTCCGGAGCCCTCTACTGCGGAGTCTCTCTTAATCATAACGTGGTTTCGGGAATTAAAACGCCGACATTCATGGCATGCTTTGATCAGAAAATCAGTCTATCATTACTTTAATCAATCAATCAATCAATCAATCAATCAATTCGATTGCGACCCGTCCACTATCTACAATATTCATTCTGTACAGACTGCTCAGCCTGGTAGATGTTAAAGGGCGCTGTGTACCCTGAGCCCTTCCCTTCGGAGCTAACCATTGGCGTCGTCAAGAGTAGGCTCCTTGTGCGGGAGAGCCAACGCAGACGTCTCTCTAAGATGGTGGCTGAAGTGAGGAGCCTCGGAGCAGGCGCCGGCAGGGGCCATCGAGCGGAGGCGCGCAGCTGTCATCTATCCAGCGCCCTCGCTGTGTGCGCGCGTCGCACATGCGTCGCCTGGCAATCAGCCTGTCTCTAGAGACCCTTGATCGAATAACCCCCGCTTGACCTGCTACAGTGCGTGTGGCAGGACGCCACGGAGGACGAGGTTGCGGCCAGGACCGCGTATTCACCGCAGGGACGTGCCCAGGCACGAAACTGTCTTCAGCCACTGAGTCACGTGCACTAGCCGTCGCAATCGAACACCGCGGGCCTTGCCTGAGTCGCGGGCGCCGTCGGCAGTGATTGCGAAAGTAATTACACCATGGGGTAACGTGATAGGTGACTTTCCGCCTAACCTGCTACACTGTTAAGCAATCTTATATGAGATAGCTGCCACCGTACTTGTTAAATCTTATTTGACAACCCACTGCAGATCCTGTAGATGTCTGCCCCGCATGCAGCAAACCATCACTGAATATATACGTATTGATCAGCGCATGCGAGAAATGGCTGGCACACTTTAATCAGGTGAAGCAACAAGTGCGTAGGTCATCCATCAACACTCTTCTAGAGGAAGAGTAGAAACATGTGTTAGAAGAGGTACACGTCATGATATGTTGCAACATATGTGCGCATGTGCACAGTTTTATTGACTTATTCACACGCGAAGATGTCCTATCTTTTTAAAGATAATTTAACTGTGAGATAAGCGTTGTGTTGTTTTTTTTCTGTTGCTTTCTAACCCACTGCGCTGTCAATTATTCTACGACGTATTTGTTTAGACCAAGTCTCATCAACACACATCAATCAATCAATCAATCAATCAATCAATCAATCAATCAATCTGTATTGGCGTCAGAAACATAATACATAGCAGGTAAATATGCAGAAGGAGGTACCAAGGTTACAATCCCTAAATTTCTCCTGTACATGAGTACTGAAAGAACGAAGACGAATAAGAACAAAACTATTATTTTGACAAGTTTTCACATACTTAATAGTATGTTACATGGTGCAACTATGGTTTGCTGTTATTGCGATAGCAATTATACGGACTGTCTCGGCTGTTTTTTTTTTGCCGTCGCCGCGGCTGCCGCCGTCATTCACGTATATGAATATGTATGTATATACATACGGGGAAAGAGGCGCGAGCCTCTTCTTTCTGCGGAGCGAACATCGCCTTTCCGGCGGCGGTCGTCTGCGCGCGCGTTTATCTCGTGAGCGAACAAGAGGAAAGGGGCGCTTATGGTTGCCATGCTATAGTGGCAACAATGAGCGCGAGCCTAGTGCCCCCACAGCAGGCGGGAGCTTCTATGGGCTGCGCTACCAACACGAAAAAACGGCACCAAATGTGTACCAGGAGCGGCCGTGTTCTCTTACACCGGTGTTTTTTAAAGTTACGTGAGATCAATCTGAATGAGTTGACTACCAGCCTCACTTAGTATAACAATGCAATTTGTCGCTATCACATTCATCGCTTCACCTTTTCGGTGAAACTGATTTTGTGCAATCATCCCTGCCACAGTCGCGAACTACACTTGACAACATGCGCACTAGTATACATAGCCACCGAGAAAGCTTCTTGAGACACAGGTAGGTGTCCAGTGGCTATGCACGTTTTGCAGGTTCTGCACCGTTTGTTGTTGGTTATTCGCGTTCATCTTCATCTGTGATTACGTTTTGTGCGTCATGTGTGTGTGAGAAACGCGGGACATGTTTCGAGCTGCTTGCAATTTTTCGTGTAACCTTCCAATCTGTTGCTATATGTGTTCATTGCTTCACCTTTGCTGCAAAGCTGTGACTTTTTTATGTTATGTTTTTAGGTACCTAATGAGCACTAGAGTGATCGTGCGCATTGGGATGTGAGAGGGTTTGCCGCGTGGTATTTTTGAAATTTTGCGGGCGTTTGTAGCTAGCAGGAATACACTAATAACAAACAGATATAACGCTCAAAACAGTCTAATAAGACGTTTTGCAAGCCGATCTACAGCTTTTTTTAGAATTTTTCACTCATCTTCGTTCCCTCAAAAGTCAGTTAATTAAAGGGGCTTGAATAAACAAATTATCAGAACACAAAAATAGGCTGACTTACTTCAGGCAACGGTCAGCAACAAGTATTTAGTCGCGTAGTCATCGCTTTTGTCTGCATATTTTTAAACTCTGACTAACGACCCTGAATATTTAAACGCCGCATTTTTGTGAAGCCACTTCATGGTGTAGGAGTACCATGAAGGGGTGAAAATAACACACGCTAAGCGCCCGAATGCAGTTTGGAAGTTAATTATAAAAAAAAAGAAGTAAAATGCGGGATCTTGAAACCAGCACGCTGTTCGTGGCGTTCCTCGGATGTGAAAATACAAAAAGAATAAAAAAGAATAAGAAAGTGGGTGCCGAAAGATGAGAAGAATATAACGTGAAAATCCCGGATTGAATTAAGGGTTTCTGGTAATGGGCTGTCGTGGTTTTCCCTTACGAAGATGGACAGTTTTTTTTTTTTTGGGGGGGGGGGGAGGACCGGGTCAGATGTGCTCTCGGAACTCGCTGAAAAGTTCATTAGAGTAAAGAAGGATTTCATTACAAGAAAACCGCTGCCACAGACAGGCTGCCCACCAAGCCCGACGGGGTAAAAAAAAATTAAACAATTATTTTTCAAATTAAAGCAAGTAAGAAGGCAAAACGTTTCTACGTTTACAGAAAATCAACGGTAATCGAAAAGAACAAAATACACACAATGCTCATGGCAATGAAGAAGGAATCTCAAAATAAACGAGGAAGTGAAAGTGGCGACCTCGTTTTGTAAATCTTGTTTCACACAAGAGCATTTTGCGCCATGGCGGGCTGTAACGTTTTGATCAGCTGGTGGGTAAGCCGTGGCAGAAGTTTGACTAAAAAATTAAAGAACTTGAGTACTCACAAGACGGAGAAAGATGGATAAGAAGCAGAGCTTTTATTTTGACAAGTTCTTATGTACTTCCATTTTAAAAATAGATTTTTGGTGGATCATGCTGTCAATACCGTTCATTTAAAAAAAAGCATTAAAGCTTGCCATCATCACCTGTCGCATTAAGCCAAAGTGCGCGCTCGATTTAGGGCGTGTGGGGCGGACCTCTAACAAACTCTTAGGTAAGAAATATAATAGTAAAAACGTTAGTCCCGAAAATACTCACTTAGCAATTATTTTAAACAAACCTTGTAAGTTTCATGTTTGTATTGTGTGTCTGGGGGGGGGGGGGGGTAAACAACAAGATGGAAGGCATGGAGGTTAACCAGGCACATGCCCGGTTTGCTACCCTACGCTGGGGGAATAGGAAGGGGGCGTAAAGATGAGAGAGAGAGAGAGGAAAGAGAAGAGAAAGAGAAAAAAAAGGAGGATTGTCAGTCAATCAGCTGGCGCGTATACAGCGGTGGCACTACACAAAAGTTAAAGTTGGTCACATAGGCCTGTAGTCCTCAAAAAGCACAAGACAGCTTTGACTGCTTTTTGAGCTGATGAAAGGCGATAACGGTGTTCTAGTAGCGTCTGCACAGAGAGTGGCCGATCGTCCAATTGTCGCAATGCGTCCGAAAGCTTCTGTCTTTCAGAGGCAAATCGAGGGCAATGGCATATCAGATGGTCGATGTCCTCTTTGGTGCAGCAGACGTAGCATTCCGCATTGTCGGTCAGTCCAATGAGGTTTCTATATGCTTTTGTGAAGGCAAGCCCCAACCAAAGGCGACAAAGAAGTGAAGCTTCACGTCGACGAAGTCCGGATGGAGGTCGAAGTTCCTGTCGAGGGTTTATTTGGTATAGTCTCGTATGTCTTATGCTTGGGGTGTTCCACTCCTGCAGACTCAGACTACGTGCCAGGTGACGAAGTTGCTGTGCAGCGTCAGTCCTTGACAAAGGAATCGGAAGGGTGTGTTCTTCTTGGTGCGATGTGCGAGCCGCGTTGTCTGCGGAATCATTGCCACTGATCCCACAATGACCAGGAAGCCACTGACTCTTGACCTCGTGGCCTGTTTCTGTGACGTGGTGAACGAGCTTGACAACTTCGTAAGTTAATTGTTCATGGCAACCTCGTCGAAGGACTGACTGCATGCTCTGTAGGGCTGGGTTTGAGTCGGAAAACACAGCCCATTTACTCGGTCTTTGGGATTTGATGTACTCTATGGCGCCACGCAAAGCCGCAAGTTCTGCCGCTGTGGACGTAGTGACGTGTGACAGCTTGATTCGCAGAGTGATTCCTCTAGCTGGAATCACCACCGCACCACCAGAACCAGACGCTGTGGTTGAACCATCGGTGTATATGTGCACGTGGTTGTTGTACATTTCGTGCAGATGGCTCAAGCTCAATTGTTTTAGGGCTGATGAAGGCAAATTTGATTTTTTCTGTATACCTGGAATTGAAACACGTACTTGTGGAAGTGTCAGGCACCACGGAGGATACACCAGTTTCTCTGCCGGCGTAAAACCTGACGTAAACGACGCACGATGAGCACAGACAATTGCACTAAATTTCGTGCGGGGCCTCTCAGTAGCAAGGGTTGCCAAGTGGTGGGAAGGATTCCTTGCATGTTTCTGAGGTACGTACGCATCGTTTCAATGGTGATGTGCGTCATGATCGAGTAGTCCTGCGCAATGGCAATTGTTTCAGCTGTCGATGCGCAGCGGGGTAAACCAAGGCATATCCTAAGCGCTTGGGCTTGAATATTTTGGATTGTGCGCAGGTTTGTTTTGCACGTGTTAGATATAACAGGTAGGCTATACCGCAGGAATCCAGTAAATAATACCTTGTACAGCTTTAACATAGACTCGACAGACATTCCCCAACTTTTCCCAGCAAGAAACCTGAATAAGTGACAAACGGCAGTCATCCGCTTTTTCACGTAGTTTACGTGGGGTGTCCAAGACAGGTTTCGGTCGATTACGACTCCCAAGAACCTGTGACTCCGGCTGTATGATACCAACTGCCCGTTAATTGATATGCCGTAAGCGGACATTGGTTTTCTGGTGAAGGCCACGACTGCACACTTCTCACTTGCGATTTCAAGCCCTTGTTTGCGTAAGTGGTAAGATGTCACTGATGCTGCCTTCTGAAGTCGAGCGCGAAGTTGAAGTCGAGTCACACCTGATGTCCACACACAGATGTCATCAGCATAAATGGAAAGTCGTACACTGCTTGGTTGCTTGCCAACTAGTTCAATGAGTGTTAGGTTGAACAGCGTCGGGCTTAGCACTCCGCCTTGCGGGACTCCTCGGCTGCAGTAATACTCGTGTGTCGGGCCATTCTCTGTCTGCACGTGAAATGATCTATTCTGTAGGTAGCTCTGAACCCACGTATATATCCTGCCACCGAGTCCCGCTCCTTCTAGTGTGTCTGTGTTACTAAAAAGAATAGGGGCTAATCATCTTTTGCCAATAAAGGAATATCTTGTCCAAAATCTTACCAAAACTAACGTAACAAATGAATAATGAATGTGCAATTATGGTTTGGCTTTAATTCGCAACACAATCAAATCTGAATTGGTCTAAATGGCTGATTAAAAGCAGTCAAGCATTCCTTAATTGTCGTCCGTTATGCTTCGTCGATGCACGCACGTCACGCGGCGTTTCAAGAGAGAGAGAGAGAATAAAATGAGGGAAAGGCAGGGAGGTTAACCAGAAAATGGAGCATCCGGTTTTCTACCCTGCACTAGGGGAAGGGGGAATGGGGAAGAAAGATTGGAAAGAAAGCGAAGAGGGAAATAGACGCGCGCGGGAAAAAAAGAGGGGGGGGGGAGCTGGGGTGCTACAGTCTATACAATAGGCCGCTGCCACGCAAAAAGTTCAGTAAGGCCTTCACTGATTTTCTGTGAGCACACAAATCATGTCGTCATTCCAGCACTGATTGTTCAGACAATGGTCTGTCGTCAAGGCGAGCTAACGCAGCAGCTAGTTGCCGTCTTTGCACGCTGTAACGAGGGCAGTGACACAGAACGTGCTCTATAGTTTCATCGCCTCCGCAATGACCGCAAGCAGCACTATCTTCCATGCCGATTCGGAAGGCGAAAGCTTTGGTGCACGCGACACCAAGCCATAGTCGGCAAAGCACCGTTGTCTCGAGTCGGGAGAGTCCAGACGGAGGCCGGAGTCGACGAGACGCGTCCAGTCTACGCAGTCGCGTGTGCCGTAAGCACTCGGTGTTCCACAGGGATTTTAATTCTGCATTAGCGATTTTTCGGATGGCCATTGCAGCATCAGTCCTTGAAAATGGTATAGATTTTTCTTCACCATCTTCGTGTGCTGATCGGGCAGCTGCATCGGCATTTTCGTTGCCCAATATGCCGCAGTGACTTGGAAGCCACTGAAACGTGATTCTGTGTCCTTCGTCGAAGAGATGGTGAAGCAGCTCTCTAATTTCCAGCACTAGTTGTTCATGAGGTCCCCGGCGTAAGGTGAATATCAAACACTGTAGCGCTGCCTTAGAGTCCGTGAACACGCTCCATTTCTTGGCTTCTTGGTGTTTAATGACTTGAATTGCGCTACGTAGAGCAGCAAGTTCCACAGCTGTCGACGATGCCTGGTGGGATAAATGAAACTTCACCGTTGTCGCTGTTGCAGGAAAGATCACCGACCCTGCAGACCCATCCACTTTAGTTGAAGCGTCAGTATATAGATGAGTATGCTCACTGTATTTCTCATATAACAAGAGAAGAGAAAGCTGCTTTAGCGCTGGAGACGAGAGCCGGGCTTTTGACCCTATGCCTGGAACCATGAGTTCAACATGTGCATAGGTCATACTCCATGGGGGAGTTGAAATCCTCGATGGAGTTGTATATCCCGTAGGAATGCGCGTGCGATATGACAAGACTGTCTGGCAAAATGAGGCACGAGGTCGGGCTTCTGGCAGTGAAGCTAGATGATGGGCAGGGGCACGAGTAAGATGCCTCACGTGTGCTCTGAGCACTTCCATCATGATATGCGTCTTTAGCGGGTAGTCATTAGCGATCTCGATTGTCTCAGCTGTTGATGAACATCGCGGTAGCCCCAGACAAACTCGCAGAGCCATGGCCTGGATGCTTTCGAGAGTCCAAATGTTGGTTCTACAGGTGTTGGTCAACACAGGCAAACTGTAGCGCAAATAGCCAAGAAAAAGCGTCTTGTACAATTGCATCATTGCATGTACTGAAGTCCCCCAGGTTTTTCCTCCGAGATACTTGAATAAGTTAGCAATTTCTGTCAGCCTCTTCTTCAAGTGGGCCACATGTGGGCCCCAGCAGAGGTCTCTATCAATAAATACGCCTAGAAATCTGTGCGTCCTGACATATGGTATGACTTGGCCATCGATTGATGTAGCGTATGGTCTCATTGGCTTTCGACTAAAAGCAATCAATGCACATTTCGCTGGCGAGATTTTCAGACCCTGGTCCTTGAGGTACACTGATACCAACGTCACAGCTTTCTGAAGTCTTACGCGTACCTGAGGTCTTGTCACGCCAGATGTCCAGACGCAGATGTCGTCAGCGTACATGGATAACTTGACCACACTTGGTAGTCGTTCTACAAGACCAATGAGAACGAGGTTGAAGAAGGTTGGACTCAAGACGCCACCTTGCGGGACTCCACGATGCGTTGGGTGTTGGGAAGTTGGAGTGTTCACAAACAAGGTCCGCTGCAGTGTTCACAAACAAGGTCCGCCCTGCAGTGTTCACAAACAAGGTCCGCCCTTGTAAATAACTGCGTGTCCAACAATACAGTTGCCCGCCTAGGCCCACTGACTCAATGGATTCGAGGATGGCGTCATGTAGAACGTTGCCGTATGCTCCTTTTACGTCAAGGAACATGGCTGCAGATAGTCGTTTACCTGCCTTTTGTTGCTGGACATATGTGACGAGATCTATAACATTGTCGATCGAACATCGGTGACGGCGAAAACCAGCCATGGCGTTCGGATATATCTCATAGTATTCCAGGTACCATTCAAGCCTGGCCAAGATCATTCTCTCCATTACCTTTCCTACGCAACTTGAGAGTGCGATCGGTCGGTAAGAGGCAATGTCCAGGGGAGATTTGCCAGGCTTAAGGATCGGTACCAAGCGGCTAATCTTCCAATCTTGCGGAACGACGCCAGCTTGCCAGGAATCGTTGAAGATGTTAAGGAGTGCTTCTCGTGCCCGTTTACCAAGGTTGCACAGCATCTTGTATGAGATGTCATCCGGGCCAGTTGACGACGACTTATTACATAAGACGAGCGCCGCATCGAGCTCCTGTGATGTAAACGGTAGATCCATGCGTGGGTCCCGTGAGTGAAGAATATGATTCACTGTATGTAGGCTTGTGTACGCTGTCTGGCCCACGGTCATAGCGCAGAAATCTTCTGCTACCTCAATTTCATGCCGGCGATGAAAGAGTGCAAGGCCTTTGAAGGGAAAACGCTGCTCTGGAACAGAACGTAGGCCTCGCACAATTCTCCATATCTGAGACAGTGGTTTATGAGGATCTAGCGACGCACAAAATTTCCTCCATCGTTGGGTGTCTAATTTGTCAAGGCGCCGTTGTATCTTCTTTTGGATGTGCCGGGCTGTCCATAGATCGTCTGTGGAATTGGTGCGCCGGTATCGTCTTTCGGCACGACGGCGTATCGCACGAAGTCGCTCCAGCTCGAGGTCATATTCAGAGTACTTTGAAGAGCATATTATTGTGCGCATAGTCGCATGTGCAGTTTCCTTAATAGCTTGCTGAAGACCATTGGACAGGCTTTCTTCACAAGCATCCTCAAGTTGAGTTTTGAACACACTCCAATCTATTCTTTGCGTTGTGGTAGAGGAGTACGTGTTCGAAATACCTTTTATCTTCAGGTAAGTGGGGATGTGGTCGCTTCCATGCGTTTCAATGTCCAAAAACCACTTTAGCCGTGTAGCAAATCGGCGTGAAACAAAGGACAAATCAAGGCAGCTGCTATATGTAGTGCCTCGTAAAAACGTAGGACTGGCGTCATTCAGAAGGACGAGACCATGGCTGGAAACCAATGATGCTAGACGTCGTCCCGTTGAATTAAGCCTTGAGCTTCCCCAGATGGGATGATGCGCATTGAAATCCCCGGTGATAACTCACGGACCCGGATGTGCCCTTAACATGCCGTCCAGTTTGTTGGCGTCGAAATGACTTGATGGGGATATATACACGCCTAGAAGTGCGAAAGTCACCTTTCCTTTTTTAACAGACAAGCACACATACTGATTGCCATCGTGAGGTTGCACTGGCTGGACGACGTAAGTAAGCTCCCGGCGAATAAATACAACAACCTTGCTACTTTCGATGTCACTTGAAGAGAAAAATGACTCGTAGCCGGATAATCTGATTGGGTGCGATAATTTCGGTTCACATATAATCATGATAGGAAATCGGTACAGATGAACAAACTGGCGAAAATCAGATATGCGAGATCTCAGACCTCTTGCGTTCCACTGAAAAATCGACGCTTCTCTGACCTCCTGACGGAACGACTTGCGATTGTCGGCCATGGTTTTACTGGAGGCTTGCAAGGACCGGACTCAACGCGTCCAGCACCTGTAGGCCGCTCCTAGCAGTTGGCGTATCGATGCTTGTCAGAAGACTTCTGATGACACTCACAATGGATCGCAGCATAGGAATAATTTGACGACCTGCTGTTGGAGCCTCGTCATCAGCAGCATTGGCTTTCACTGGGAGCAGAGAGCGGGAAGGCTGCTCGGAAGTCCGTGCGTTCGCAAGCACCGGCCAGTCTTCAGGGGAGAGAGGCTTCGCCGGTGGAGGTATTCTTGTACTCTCTGGCTTTCTACTGGATGTTGATGGTGGTGTAGACCGAAGTGGTGCATGAATATCACCAAGACTGGAGCGCTTCCGTCGGTGGCGACGTCGTTGCCGGATTTTCTGTGAACCTTCTCTATGGGTGTAGTTATCCCTGACCATTTCTTTCAGGATACCCATTTCTTTCTTGAGTCTTGGGCATTCCTTAGACGTGGCCTCATGCGTACCTCGACAATTGCCGCACCTATAAGTTGTTGCACAACAGGTGTCTACCGTGTGCGCCTCCGCGCACCAGGGGCATACGGTAGAGTTCGCACAGACGCCCTTGACATGGCCGATCTTGAAACACTTGTGGCACTGACGCGGCTTTGGGACAAAATGCCGTACCACATGCCGGAAATGTCCCACCTTGACGTGCGTAGGGATTGAGTCGCCCTCAAAGACTATCTTAACGCAGCGGCTGTTCCCGAGGCGGCTTATATGCTTAATGACCACTCCTTCGTACGCCGGTTTTATCAGAATGGGTAGATGTGTGTTTGGGATTGTCAAGTCAATGTCGTAAATGACACCTGCAGTGCAGGTCCCAGTCATCGGTACGACCCCTCGTACTTTGACATCTCCAAACTCTGTCATCATTCGAAGCTTCTCCAGCGTGTCTGCATGTGTTGTGTCAACAGCTAAAACGTTCTTACGTGTGTTTAGCCGGACCTCTTTGATTTCATTCTGTGCTATTCCCTCAAGAACATTGGAAATGGCTTGCCTCTGCCGCTGCCATCGCCACAAAGCGGGACGCAGAGAGCGTCCCTAGAATCGTGGAAAGAATAACGAAAAACAGTTAGTAGTGACAGACGCGTTCTATCACTAAGTAACTTCGTCCTCGTCCTTGCGGCATTTCAACCTCTGAAGTTTACTTATGATCTCCCTGCTGTAAACGCTAACTCTTCGCTCGATCAGCCAACTGATGTCATCGGATCAAAACAGCATTTACGCTTGTCACGGTACGCAGCAAAAATGTGTAAGCTTCAAAAAGAACGTGAATGCAAGTTATAGTGGTGTCCGTGCTTTCAATGTCAGAGCTGCTTTGTGCTATATAGGTGTAAGTCAGAATGCGATATCAACAAGAAAATGCACATTCACGGATGCACTGCTCATTTGTTCCCTCAGTCAGGGTGGCCACTTTTTCGATGCAGTAGAAAATGCTTGACGCTGGTGTGCTTAGATTTGGGTGCAGGTTAAGGAACATCAGGTAGTCGAAATTTCTTAAAGCCTTCACTTTGGCGTGGTGGTATGGTGGTTTTGGAACTTTATACCTACACATTTATTTTAAAGTCTATCAATTTTTTCTCATAATCATTACTAGATAATTAAATTTGTCAACTCTGCCTCAGATTTGGACCATGTACTTAAGCCACGCTTGATGAGTGCAAGAACTCATGCAAGACGAAACAAGGACGCGGAATGCAAGGAAGAACACGCAAACGGAATAGGATCAATTGGATAAGGAGGTAAGCAACCTGGAAGATAAGAGGAGCCCTCGGAAAATCCAGAAAATTCAGGAAGGGTGCGTTCAAAACACCGACCGTGTGAGCGTACACATGCCGTCGTAAGTCGCCTCTCCAAACAAACAAGGCCTGATTTATCGGAGGAGTTTACAGGTACGCCTTTCGCGCCCGCGTTCCTCTACTAATGTTTTTCGGAGCTCATCAGAGGTGGCGGTGCCGTGCGAAGGTCGTAAATGATGCCGGCTCAACGTGGCAGCTTCGATGCATTAGCCGTTCGATACAGAAAGCTGGCAGAGGAAGACCTTCAGTGGCGCCATAAACTTGGCCCCACCATAGTAGTCCGTAGCGTCATTTCTTTCTTTTGGGAGATACGTCTAGACGTAAAACACCGTGATGTAAGGGGGAGAACGCTAGAAAGACGTTTCATGGCCAGGCCACACAAACCTGGCCACACAAAGCAGCTTCGCTTTGGGCAAGAAAAAAAAAAAGGGAAGGTCCAAAGGTAAAGCAATCACGAAGGGAAATCGAGTGATCTGGGAATGGTCAAGCAAGCGCCACCTGTGGCACGTGTAGACCGTCTGTAACGGAAACGACTCCTGCCACTCTTCCTTCTTTGTCTAAGAAAGCCACTTCATGGACCTCCTCGGAATTGTGGGCTAAATGTATTTCTTGGCAGCTGAGCGACCAAGCGGGAATATTTTTGACCCGCTTTTCTTTTCTTTAGGAGCGCAGCGCCTTAAGGCGTGGAGTGTCCCATCGTCATCGTATGTAGCCACCTCGCGTTAGCTCTTGAACCAGTCGTAGAGGGCGGTACTTGTACATACAACGAAATGCATACACGCTGAAAAATTCAAATGGTACGATACTAGAGGAGGTTACTTATAGTATGATAAATAATAAAAATCGGAGCACATGATGAGTGGGGCGAAGCATCCGTCATTCCGTCCGTGTTTCCTGCCGTCCGTTCGTTCTTGCTTCTGTCCGTCTGTGCGTACGTGCATTCATGCATCTGTCCATGCGTCAATCTATCCGTCCGTCCTCTCGTGCGTCCATCTGTGCCTCCGTCCGTGCGTCGGTCCCTGCGTTCGTCCCAGCGTTCGTCTATGCAGCCATCCTTCCTGCCGTGCGTCCATCTATTCCGTGATACCTCCATCCCCTTGTGCGTCCATCCGTGTGTCCATCTGTGCGTCCTTCCGTGCGCCCGTCTCTGCGTTCGTCCATGCGCCCATCCATTCATCCGTCCGTGCGTCCGTTTGTTCATCCGTCCGCTCATACATGCGTCCATCCATTCGTGCATCCGTCCATGAATCCGTCCATCCGTCCGCCCGTCCCTGCGTTCGTCCATGCGTCCATCCGTCTGTCCGTGCGCCCAACCGTTTATCCGTGCGTCTGCCCATTCGTGCATCCGTCCATGCGTCCGTTCATCTATCCGTCCGCACGTCCGTCACTATGTTCGTCCATGCGTCCATCCATCAGTGTGTCAAACAGACAGACAGATGACGCACGGACGCGGCCAGTGGATGATTCACGGTTTGCCGATAAAAAGTATGATGCGCGCAAGGCGGCGGCGGCTTGCGCTCGTAGACGAAATTCCGATGTGCGAGTGCGTGAGAAAATAGAAATGACGTCACACGAAGACGTTGGCGATCACGTGTTCGTCGTCGGCGCCATAGGCTATAGGGGGCGCGGTGTAGTAAAATATAAGCCGTTCTGGCGCGCGCGCGCGTTCAGACAGTCGGCGGATGGACAAGGTGGCAGAGCTGCGTGCGCGCGAGGCGGCGGCGGCGGCTCGCGCTTGAAGACGGAACCTCGATGTGCGAGCGCGCGAGGCAGAAGCGTGCCGTGAAGCTGCGCGGCGGCGCTGACAAGATCCCGGTGTCCGAGAACGGGAGGCCATAGCGGCACGGCAGCGGCGTGTGCACACAGCTTCGTTCCACTCTCCATCATTAAAGCCATGAATATGCTGTCACATTTTTTCATTATCGTGAGCGAATGATAAGGAGTTACGGTATTTTTTATGCTTCCTTTGTTTGTATAGAACGTAACAGTCCCACCACGATTGCGATTTAAAGGGGCAGAAAAAAAGGGAAGTACTCTTATGAACGCGGGAAAGCAATCGTCTTAGTACAATAGCCCGGTTCAGTGATCACTGTTAACGTATTGCGACAGCATACTGCACTTGTGAGCCATGACTATGCTGTTTTACAAATTTGTGCATTCTATAAATGCACGAATAAATACACGCCTGAATGAATGAAATTTCAATGTATCACTTTAGTCTTTTCATTGACTTCGCACTTTTCAACAGGTAGTTGATTGTACCTGTCTGTGTTAGACTGCTTGTGCAAAGCGTATACATTCCTTCTACGTCACGCACTTTTCGTAGCGCAGCAGATATTGGATAACTGAAGTTGTAATAGAGTGGACGAAATCAAAGCACTGAGTTATGAAGGTACAAAGTTATTGCACATAGTACTTTTACAGGTGTTATATGAAGTCGTGCAACATATTGAAACGCCGTCTTTTTTAGTAATCGATCCTTGAGGGCACCAGCCCCGTATATTTCTTATTTTTGTCATAGCACTTTGTAATTTCTTTAGACGTAATAAAGAACTCGTGCATCTACGGGCTTAATTTTTTGACACCTTTTATAAAAAATCACTCAAACTATGTTGAACTGGACCCGCCACAGCACAAAAAAAACACAATTGGTATATGAATTTTTTTCTTGGGTAAATTTCCACTTCTATTTATTCCTGTTCACTGAAACCTCTCTCGTTTTTTTAGTGAAAAAAAGAAAGGTTGGAAGAAGAGACGCCTGGGACAGTAGAAATAAGCACTGAGGCTTCTTTGAAGCACTGAGGCTTATCACAGCCACGAAATTTCTTGCCTCATTTCGTAGACCTGGAATAGACACGACGCTCAATCACTACACAAGCAGGCTGCTAGTGGTAGACATACAGACTGACATCTCGAACTGGTGACAGATTAATGAAATCATGTGGCTTACTTCATGAAATATTTACGATGAAGCCATGCGGGTGCTACTACGTTAAAGCTACCGGAATGATTGCAAAAAATGGTCACTAACTTCACTGACAAGCGGAAATATACGTAGTACAGAAGAAATGACGAGGTCGCAACGCTCTTGTTTTATTGACATCTTGCTTAAACAGATGTAACTTTTAAATAGTCAACAAATGCAACATAGATAGGATGTCCTGTCTATGTATTTTCTTCTACTGTCTAATGATTTTGGCACCAAGTTGACTATATAATAATTTTGACATGTACCAACTAGCCCAGCAGTAAGCTATACTAGATGTAACAACTATTGCAGTTTATACTGAGGTGTTACGCGCTGATGCCATGGCCTGATTATGACGCCTGCCACACAAAAAAAGATCTGCGTCCTAATTTTTGACCACTTGGTATTCTTTATTGTGTTCATAAATAAATCTTGCATTTTGCCTCGTTCGTGGCAGCCTTGGCTGATATAGAGGGAAAATTCGCAAGAAATCTTTGTGTTGACAACAGCAGAAGAAATATGTGATTTTTCTAATAGAACTGGGTAAACGTTTTTTATCATAATCTATAGCTATTCGGTTTACCAGCATTCATAGAGGCAAAATCGGCACACTTGTGATTCAATAATCGATAAATACGCACTTACACTTTGTTTAAAATGCAAAACAAAACATGTGTGCTTGGTCAACCGTGAGCCTTATTAAACGCGAATGTTGATGCTCAGCCTATAGACAATCTATAGTTTAAAAATTCAGTTAACAAGTTATGCTTCTGAGTTTGAAAGTATGAAACAATTCGTTGATATTTCCCATTTGAGTTTTCCACGAAGAAAATAAGGAATGTTAGGAGATGTAAAATAAATATTTAATTGTTCACAAAATGTGAAAGAAATAAAATTTTGTGGTGGCGACTACAGCCAGCTACAGGAAAAAGCTAATAAAATGTGACGTTCGTTTTTTTTTAAATATCCCACTTGTTGCATACGATGCGGGGGGGGGGGGAAGGCGGAGGGTAATAATTAGAATAGTTTTACAGGATGAGACGGCGACGGCAACAACTAAGTCAATCGAGAGTGTCCGTATAGGAGTTATCGCAATTATAGTCTGAGTAAATAGGCTTTGAGTGGTACAACCCGGAAGAGCCCCACTGGCTTCCGTGGCTTAAGCTAAAAGAAGCGTTTTTGATGAATGTTTTTGGAGTTCAACTTGATTGATGAGTTATTTGTGGGGTTTTACATCCCAAAACCACACTATGATTATGAGAGACGCCGTAGTGGAGGGTTCCGGAAATTTTGATCACTGGGGGGTTCTTTAACGTGCACCTAAATCTGAGCACACGGGCCTACATTTCCTCCTCCATCGGAAAAGCAGCCGCCGCAGCCGGGATTCGATACTGCGACCTGCGGGTCAGCAGCCGAGTACCTTAGCCACTATCCGCGGCGGGGCAGGAGTTCGACACAGAACACTTTACCAACACAGAACTTCTATATAAAAATTAGTCAATTATAATTATATGGTTCATTTCGCACCCAGTTCATATGCGTGATATCTGTTGAAAGTATAAATACGATATCTTATGTCGAATGCATATGTCTTTCGAGGAAAAAAGAACCTGAAGGAAGCAGCGTAAAACCAGTTTGCAGATCTCTGGGATCACAGGAAAGCCTCGAGAAGGTGCAGCGGTCGCGACAAAACTAATCAAACTAATGGATATTGAACGATAAGTAAGCATGAGTGTGCTGCTACACGGTGAAAAGCGTTAAAAGATAAGACGTAAGTGACGAGTAAGCCAAGAAAAAACAAGCGCTTGCTTGCATTCGCACGACGCTGACAGGTTAACCCAGACGATCCCTCCACTGGCGCTATCCCTCTCTTCAGTATGACTCAGAGAGAGAGAGAGAGAGAGAGAGAGAGAGAGAGAGAGATTGAGGAAATTGGACAAACCAGCCGCGTCGTTGAGGTGCATCGTAGCGTTTTGTGTTTTCCCAGAGGAATCTTCTAGGAAGATTGGTGTCTGTGTTTTCATGAAACTTGACATATTTAAGAATTTGTTAGACTTTGTCGTGAAATCGTGATACTGCAACATATGAATATAGTGGGACCAGAACAGCGCAGTCTATTCAAACAAAACCAACGATCCCTGCGGTCACCACATGATAGATTGCAACCATCTCTTGTAAGTGGGATTGGAACAGAGAAAGGCACGCGGAGTGTTTTGATGGTGGGAAAAGCAGATGAAGAGAGCAATGAGAGTGACCCTTAGACTGCTGCAACACAAAAATGGCTCACAGTGGTTGCCAAAATGTAACCATTCATTCGCTCATCCGAGTCGTATAGGGGCGACGGACATTATACAGTAAAAATGCTCCCCTAAATCAAAGCAGACGATACGCTCGCGTAAGAGATCCACTCATACTCCTTGAAGCAAATTGCAAACTTTGCTATATTTTCCACGTATAGTTATCACTTTCAGTCAAGACTTCTGAGCAGCAAGTCATTAAAAAAAGTTAACAACAGAAGCACGTCGCGTCGTTGTAGTGGCACAGTTACCTGAGTGAACAGTATACCTCTTTGGAGAGCACAAACACACAAGCGAAATAGCTCCCTTTTTCTTGTAGTTATTGTTGTGCCTGAAAAATTAACGGATGATTTTTCATGGCTACTGCTGCTTACGAGATCTCTCTAGAGGAAGCTTCGGTCTTTCGATGCTAGAAATGATTGCTTGGATTCGAAAGTTCTCGTCGTGATTATGCGCTTTGCGCTGGCTCAATACGCAGTCGAGAGTTCGATGAAAGTTCGTCTGGTCAGGCATCAAGTGATACGAAACGCGGTCACTGAACGTTTCATCAGACTTGGTCAGCGACCGTGTTTCGTGTGGCTTAATACGCACGCTATAATGGATGTGCGTCTAGGTGTGACCAGGCCCATCGAGCCTATTTAGCTTTTCTATAAAGAAAACAAACTTGGCCTCGCAATAATAGAGATTGTAGTGTTTTTAGTGTTTTTTTATTTTCTCCTTCCCTTTCTTTTTTTCCCCTCCAGTTTTCTCTTCTTTATGTCTCCTCTTGCCGAAGGAGCATGAAGGCGTCGTGCCCCTGTAGGTGGCAGTTGTCAGCCTATTTCCTCTTTGTGTTCTATGCATACAAAGCAAATAATAATAATAATAATAATAATAATAATAATAATAATAATAATAATAATAATAATAATAATAATATAATAATAATAATATAGAAACAACGATAAGAGTGATAATATAATAAAAAATTCAGCAGATCCCACGTACCTGGGAATCGACGTTATGCGAAGCGTGTGGAAAGAAGGTGACCATGTTGCAATATTTTATTGTGGGACACGTAATAAAACGACGTTAAATATACGTACAAACGTTGCACGCACAGACATATGTTGAAGAGTTGCATATGTTTATATAGGCAGTTATTTGCATTTGCGCAACGATGCTAACTGGAACCTGCGTATTAGCAACACTAGAAGCCGATATAAAGCGCTGACGCTCGCGAGGATGCTGGCTCTGAACACTGCCACATAAATCTACTACAGCGCATGAAAACTAACCACAATTGACGTTAAGCCGACGGGACGGATGTCTGAAAGGAGCACATGTGTAATGTTTATAAAATTGGGTAGACAGCACTGCAATCACTATTGACGTTTCACGAAGATCAAGGTCTATTTGAAAAACAGTTTCGAGACTTGTCGTAGCTCTATGGTAAAAGGCTTGATTGCCACGCAGAATGCTTGGGTTCAATTCCCGCTAAGGCCTTGACACAATTATTCTTTGAATTTGTCGGGTTGACGCTACCGCTATCGGTTATGTCTTAACGCTTGCACCTTAAAATTGCCTATGTGTGTTCTCGTCGTTCTGGGTGGATACTGATTGTCAACCACCCGTGGCACATACCCACATACCAGCGTCACATACCCACCCGTGGGTATGTGCCACTGTCTGGCAGGACGTGTTTGACGACGTACGTGACGGGATTGTGACATTATTGAGGTCTTGAGCAGTGCATCATATTCGTCAAACCACCGTGCCCTCCCATACTTATTTTGGTTCACTCCAAGCTAAGAGGGCGACCACTAGACCACCCGAACGTAAGCGGCTAGATAGATAAGCTCAACGTCGCCGAAGTTCGCTAAGAAATGCTTCGCATTTAATAATAATGTTCAGCGAATGGCTTTATGCACTTACCTCGTAGTCTAGTTTGAGTGCCCACACTGGATAAAGGACCATGTGTTCTTCCTTACTGTTGATAGCTGCTTTCATTGTCCTTGATTATCTGCCGCCAATTACATAACCGTGAAGTTGATCAATTAGTTACCTTAAGTTTAACACAGATAGCCAGGGATTCGGGACAAAGATAAAAAAGGGTTTGTATCGGCTTACAGCCCAAGAGTTCATTTTGTATTCAGATACTTCGCCCCCATAACAGTTTTTCTTGATTTTGTCAACGATTATATTTACCGCCATTCAGTGGTGACAGATATCATCATCATCATGATTTCTAATTATTTGCTACAAAATTGGAGCACAGAGGCTTCCGATTCGGCCCAAGTTTCACGCTCGCGATCTTTCAAACCAAAAAGAACAAGGTTCGATCGACGTGCTCGGTCTTCAAAGTCATCCAGTTTGGTCATGATTGCAGTGAAATCTTGTAAATTTTGGTCTGAAAGCTTACTGATATTGTCCAATTGCGTTTTTATGCCCAATACTGATTCACAGTTTTTCTATTTTAGTTAGTCTATTGTTCATCCTCCTTATCGAATCATCGTTTTGAGATAGTTTCTGCTGGATTGCCTTAAGTTTTTGTAGCATGGAAGCTTGACCAGATTGGATGTTTTCAAGTGCTGTCATTACGTCACTCGACTGTAGCGATTCGCTAGAGTCGAGTACGTTAGAGCGAGTGGTAGGACCAGGGTTTAGTTCAATGTCGCCTGACAAAGCTAGCAATTGCTTAATAACATGCGCGCAATCAAGCACGACACCGAAACAACACTGTGGGCTTGGCAACACCAGGAGGGCCGCGTAACGAGTACGACGTGCATACAGAGAGTATCAATTATTTACCTGCAGTACAAAAAGGCGTTGCAGGTAAGAAGCCGTGGCCATAGCTGTGGTGTTGCCAAGCCCATTGAAGGCTGCGTTGGGCGAGTTCGAGCTTATGTAGTCCGGGGGCAAGGAGGATGTTATCCGAAGATTAGCAATCCCTGTAATCACTTGGTGCGGTAGCGGCGGTCGATGCATTGGTACGCACTTTCCGCGCGGGGGCGCAGTAGGCGATTGTGGCAGTCGTAGTTGCACAGGCCGAAGGGGTGGGTCCGGGTAGCGGTCAACGTTCAGCCATTTTGTATCCTGAGATAATTTTCCAGTGTTCTGTCTAGTGACTGTACGTCCGACTTCGGTTGCACACTCTTTGATGATATCAGTAAGATTATCGCTCACTATGTCAATGCTGACGTCGGATACCTCGTTTGGAGCCTCGAATCTATTCTGAAACGAAAATATGAATTTCTGCACTTCACTCTCAACACTAGTTCATTAATTGGCTTCTTGATTATAAGTTTTTATACTTGCTGTCTTATAATATAGGTGAACACAAGATCTTACCATTTTATAGTCATTGCACCGGATATTCTCAACTACTTCTACGTTCTGTACAATGCCTGGGTGTGCGCACAGAATGAAGTCCACTTCATTTTTAGTTTCGTTGTTAGGACTTCGCGACGTCCACTTACGGCTATCTTGTTTTCTGAGGAAGGTATTCAAGATCTGTAAACTCTTGGGTTCTGCGAACTCTACTTAAAACTCCCCTCTGGGACTTCTAGACCCTATGCCATATTCTCCGACTGCGCGGTCTCCACCTGTTTCTTGCCTACTTTGGCACTAATGTCGCCCATCAGCATAGTATACTGTCACTTTATCAATCGCTGAGTCTACGTCTTCATGGAAGCGTTCAACCAAGGCATCCTCAAGGCTTGATGTAGGTGCTTATATAGGCCTGTATCACCTTCATCTTGTACCTTTTGTTAAACATAATTGCGATACTTGCCACCCTCCTACTCATGCTATAGTATTATCTATGTTACCAGGGATATTATTGTGTATAAGAAACCCTACCCTTAGTTCATTTCTGTGAACTAATTCATAGTAGCATAGGACGTGTCCGTTCTTCAGCACTGTATAAGCCTCGTGTGTCCTCCTATATTCTCTGAGCCCTTTTACATCTCATTAAACACCCTCCTCGAACAGGACAGCTAGACTAGCCTCACTAGATAGCATACTATCGTTGAAGGTAGCCAAGTTCATATTTAAATGGTGGTCTGTCGGAACTCAGAGATGCTTAGCACCCTCTGCTGCGTCACAGGTCTAACCGCCACCTTGGACAGATGCCAGATATACTTCTCAGTAATACTATGCATTGCATGCTGTGCAACAGGGATTGTGAGGGGATACTAATGAGCTAGTAAATGACATGGGTTAATGTAGTTGAACTCGCTTAACTGCGTCATCGAAGAGATATAGATCACCCTCTTTTTAAGGCCTCTTTGTTTGTACGCGTCGTTCAAGTACAGAGAAAATGCACTTAATTAAAAAAGAACATAATAATTACTGCGCAGTAGGTGAGTGCCGAACAACCTCGTCATCACTCGGATATGCCACAAGAGATTAGACCCACACGCCTTGGAGTCAAGAACAGAGTTGTATTAGAAAAATCAAGCTGGCCAATGGCCAAAAGCACTCATGAGCAAAATATCTTCTTATGTTCAGCTCAACACCACCGTAAATCGTGTCTTCAAAGGCCCCAAACATGCTAAATAAACTTCAACCCTCGTGTACTGATTCGCCCCATTCTTCTCAGGGCACAATCCAGTCGAAGACAGCGGGCGTTGCACGTACCACCGCGCGTTACATTCTATAGGCAGCCTGCATGCTTTTTTAGGGCAACGTTGCTGTTTAAGGCAACGTGTCCAAAGAAGCAGCGCCGGCGGGAGGGCTCACTTACTTCGTGCAGCGCTGCTGGCTCCCAAGGGCAGCGAAAGTGCCTTATCTGCATCTTCTCGGCGAACAACGGGGAATTCCTGGAATTGGTTGCCTGCCACGCGCTACTTACGTTGTCTTAGCTGCAGAGGCGTGCTCCTAATGCCTCACCACAAAGTTAACCTATGAGCTAATTTCGAATTATTCAAAGAAGGCCGTACAATGAGTGTTCCGCCGCTTTTCGTATACACTGCTGGCACAGCTACCCTTGTTCACACGCAATGCCTTAACTGCGGCTGCAGGATAAAAAACAACATTGTTTTTTTATTCAGCAGCCGTGCCTTAACGAAGGCCTGCTTTACGACCCAGCGTAAAACCCTCTGGCGTAGTAACGCCTGCGGCGAAGGTCTGTGACGCGTTCGGTACTTTCCTTTTATTTTGCCCTACAAAACAGATCACAAAATATCGGAACGCTGGTGCTCTACGCCCATGAATATTCGTTGATAACGAAATAACACTCCCACGTTTAAATTTACATATATACCCAATAAAACGGCTGGGGGATAGCTGCCATGGTAGCTCAGTGGTAGAGCATTGAACGTGTTATTCGAAGGTGACAGGTACGGTTCCTGCCCACGGCAAGTTTTCTTTTCACCCAATTTTCTTTCTTCACATTTACATTACAATTGGCCTAATAACTTCCTCTATACTTTTCTTGGCAATATTGTCTGTTAGATGTCATTAATATTATGTCAAAACACGGAAAAATGAGCCCTTAAGTATACACTTGTTACTTTTATTTATTGACGGGAATCCCGTACTGGCAGACTTGGTGTCATTAGGTTGTATACGAGGGACTATTTGTCAGCTGCCAGCTCGTAATAGGTTCACATGCTACGTGACGCCAAACAGGCTCATAAAGAGCACTCGCCGCCATGGCTACTGGTGGCGCTGACTGACACTCCCACATACGTTTAAATTCACATATAAACCCAATGAAGTGGCTGGGGGGATAGCTACCGTGTTAGCTCAGTGGTATTGCATCGAACACGTTATTCGAAGGTGGCAGGTTTGATTCCTACCCAAGGCAAGTTATATTTTCACCCACTTTTCTTTCTTCACAGTTACATTACATTACGATTGGCCTAATATCTTACCCTATACATTCCTTGGCATTATTGTCTAAATAAATAAATAAATATATATACATATATATATATATATATATATATATATATATATATATATATATACATACACACACACTTCTTTCCCTTATTCATTAACGAGGGTCTCGTACTGGCAGACTTGGTGTCATTAGGTTGTATACGAGGGACTATTAATCACCTGACCGCTCGTAATAAGTTCACGTGCTACGTGACGCCTTACATGCGCAAAAAAGAGTGTTTCACACTCGTCGCTTGCCTTATAGGTGGCGCTGACTGACACTCCTACTTTCAAATTCACATACAAACTCCAAAAAGTGGATGGAGGGAAGGCCGCTGTGACAGCTCAGTGGTTAGAGCATAGAATGCGTTATTCGAAGGTCTTTGGTTCGATTCCTTCTCACGACTGGTTATTTTTTCACCCACTTTTCGTTCTTCTTGTTTACATTCCATTGGTTCGAATAACTCCCCCTGTACATTCCTTTGATTTACTGTCTGTTAGATCTCACTATTATTGTGTCAAAAACACGGAAAAAACGAGCCTTTAGGTACACACTTCTTTCCCACAGATATATATATATATATATATATATATATATATATATATATATATATATATATATATATATATATATATATATATAGGGGTCACAATGGAACGGGCAGGCAGTCTAGTTAACGATATGAGAATTCTTTCCTCTGCACGCTGATATGTGCCGACGGCTTACCGCGGCCTGCTGCGTTCCTTCTCCACGCAAGAGCTGTAGGACGGTGCTTTCAGCCGCAGTGGGCCTACCGAGGTTCGCCAGGGCTTGGTTCAGGGATCGAGAACGCTATAGACTCCACGAACAGGATTAATCTCACATAATACCTACACCGTGCCGCTCACCTACACGTATTGTTAGAATGCTTGCGAGGAAAGTGCTATTGTATAGAATGCATTTGCTATTGCATAGAATGATTGGTCCTTCAATGATATACTGCAGCTTTTCTTCGGGAAGGTAGTAATGGTTGATTGAAATACTAAATTGGTCGGCTTCTAGATAATCGCAAAAATTAGTTCGCCAAATAAGCTAGCGTCAATATTTTTTATTTATTTTTTACATAAGAAATGATGCAGCTGGTGTGATCGTTAGACAATGGAGACTACTCGTGCAGCCATTTATCTGCATTTCAAATAAAAAAAATGCTCTTGTAGAAATACCTCATTTTTTAAGCAGGAATAAATGAAGAGTAAGCTGCCGTCGTTAGCCATGACTACAGCTACATGGTTTCACATCGTTAATTATTATAGTAAAGTTAAATGAATAACCTATCGATACCGTTTTCACTCTCCGTATGCACCTTACAATATGCGTTTTTGTACGTATTTGATTTATATGTGGGATTTAACGTCCCAAAACCACCATATGATTATGAGAGCGGCCGTAGTGAAAGGCTCCGGAAATTTCGACCACCTGGGGTTCTTTAACGTGCACACAGATGTGAGCACACGAGCCTACAGCATTTCCACCTCCGTCGGAAATGTAGCCGCCGCAGCCGGGATTCGATCCCGCGACCTGCGTGTTAGCAGCCGACTACCTTAGCAGCTGGATCACCGCCGCGGGGCCTGTTTTTGTACGTAAATATCTGTTTAAGGCATTACAGAAAAAAGTAGAAATAATAATTGTAAGAAAAAAGGGGGCGTAACACGATTTTTAAATCTTTTTTTGGTTTGTACGCGCAGCTGTAATGATACGTGTGGTTTTTTCAAGCACAAGAACGGCTGAGAAGCCCGGGAAATATGATTCGAAAGAGTAAAGCGGGGTTACGAAAATGTGACAGCGCTCAAAGGACCTTTGCGCACTGCGTAGCGCAGTGAAGAGAGGTCGAGGGTGAGGGTGCGAAGGATGACGTTCCCACATCAGCGCCGAAGTTTCACTGCACGTACCGCTCTGCACGCCAGATGTCTTGTACTCTTGTCGGCCGTGTCTTTCAGGGTATGCAAATGAAGTGACCCTGATTCAGGCGGAGCGAGACATTGATGATTGCCTCCTTCCAAGAAGAAGCAGCTCGTTTCCACGAACGTGCCGGCGCAGAGCCGTGCTCATGCATGCAAGCCGGAGTACTCCGGTTTCCCTCTATTGAGACTGGTAGACCGTTTTTTCAGCACGAGCCGACGCGCATCGAAGGCGTGGACTCTCCACGTAGAAAATACATTGCTACCACGTTGTGTCAGTGGGATTATTTGACGCCTCTTTGGACAGGCTGAAGCACCGCAAAAAAAAAAAAGCTGGCTGTCCACTCGAGAAAAAAAGAAGCATCCATTGTCACAGCTATATAGTGGCTGATTTCATTGATTCATAGAATACCCAGCGATATGCACCTTATGTATCGCGCTTCATTTATTACGTTGGATGGAGTTATTTTCCTCCGGTCGCATGTTTTTTTTTTCATTTTTTGAGGATTCGGGCTACCAAATGTGTTTGGTGATGATACATTAAGATAGGCTACTCTTTCTAGCTTATCCTAAAAATTACAATTTACCTACAAAATTCGGAGTACGGAAGTTTGGTGAGCAATGAAGATAAAATAATTATGTGTTACTATCACGCATAACTTAAGTTGGAGAGAGCACATTGCCAGCATTTGTGGATCAGCTCAGCGAAAGCTGGGAATGCTATGACGCAAACTAAAACAGACACCTCCTCATTTAAAGCTAAAGGCTTACACTGCGGTTGTTCGACCCACCGTGGAGTACGCGGGTATAGTGTGGCACCCGTACTGATTAACTCTAATAAATCAGATCGAGCGAGTGCAGCGCCTTGCTGCCCACTTTATTTTTTACAAGTACAGAAGAACTAAATCTATCACTGCATTATTCATAAGGCAAAACTTCCAAGTTTACCTTCACGCAGAAAAACAGCAAGACAAAAATTTCTTTTCTATGATAGTATGCTAAACATTCATCCCGCACTCTACTTGTGGCCTCCATGGAGGTGAAATATCACCTCGATCCTTCCACGCTTAAGTTGTGTGACCCTACGTATCAAGAGTCTATTTCTGAAAGCATTCTTTCTTGGTGAAGACAATCGAAGACTGGGATAAACTAAGCACCCAAATATTTGATGGTGGGATTTCGCTCGAAAGTTCAGAGGAAAAACTGCAGTCACTGGGTGTATACCGTCGAAATTCTTATGTATAACTGCAAAGGTGTTGTTTTTTATAAATATTTGTTCGCGCCGTGTGTATCTGCGTGCTTTCTTAGTTTGCATTGTGCTGTTTGTGCTATGCTGTTGTGATTTTTGTGCTCGAAGTATTGCTCACTCGCTTAACAAAATAGCGAAATAAAAGAATACTAGAAGGCACAAAATAATATTGAGAGAATTTGCTAGTACTGCATGCTACTGGCAAACATTTCATTAAAAAAATTTACACTAATTTCTGCAGAATATTTTTGTTTTTCAGAACAATATAAGCATTTTCGTTTTTTTTTTCATACACACACATTGACTGCGCACAATTATACACAGAGGGATTTCATCGCTAAAGAGCACATGATATGACGGACGCAGGCTGCCAAATAAGGGGGAAGAAAAAGCGCTAGGGCTGCACTAGAGTCAAGTTTTCTAATCATTCTCGCGCACGTTGAAACTCTCATTCCGCAAAAGAAAAAAAAAATATGTCGTCACTCGCTTCTATTGCATTGTACCTGCTTAGTTCTTTAGTAACGAATATACCGACTCTAAAATAGGCTGGTCCAGGTCTACCCCTTTTGCGAAAGATCATCTAGAAAATTATACACGCGGCTATGTTTGTTATCTCGCCCATCTTTTCGTCATTTGATCTCTTAATTTTGCGTCGAGAGTTTTCTGCGCCATTGCATGCCGCTTATGATCGTAACTGTTCTGAGCTGCATGTGATATATGTGCCACCACATTGCAATATATACAGCTATCTAAAACATCCACGTATCATTAAAAACAAGGGTGGCTAAGCGATTGACATAATTTCCATCGAAGCGCAATTGTTTGTTTATTGCGTTTTCAAAAAAAAAAAGAAGACTCAAGATTATCCGGAAAACTCTTATGTGCTGCGATGTTTACAGCGGGATTGCGGTCATCGAACAGGACGCTGCAGCACCAAAGCTGGAACTTTCCTTAGCTTTTTTTCAATGCCTCAAACATCAAACTATCTTTGAGTTTTACTCTCGATGCTTTCTCTATTGATCGATTCCCCAACGGCCCTGCTCCGAAGCACCATCCGTCGTCTTTGAGCATCGTCGACAGCACTTCTTGTTTTCATTCCGGTTCACCAAGAGCTCGACAGCACTTCTTGTTTTCATTCCGGTTCACCAAGAGCTCTTGGAAGAAAAAAATGGTATACGCTGAACGCCATGGATTTCTTCATAGAGCTGGTACGCTACGATGTACTTGTTTATCGACGCAATGACAAATAAATAATGAAAAGATGACAAGGACCAGGTTCTACTTAAGGGGTTTAAGATGTCACTGCTTCTGTAGGAGGCAGCATGGATGCTTGAATAGAAGAACCGGTCACACGAATCTCACCCTGTTGTTTACGTATTTTTAAAAAACTTCGCAATATTTAAGAGGAATATTCTCAATAACAGCATCGCGCATGAGAACACACACGCACTTTCAAAACCTGGATGCTGTAAACACTCTACAAGTAACACAGGTAACATTTTTAAGCGCGATTGCATTTCTTATAGTCGGGCTATGTCAGGTCCTCGGGATCCCTCGGGATCCGTCCACTGCCCTCTCCCATAGCAACAGCTTTGGGCGCGCGCGTCTCTAGCCTCCGTAGCCCCCACCATGTCCCGCTTCAGCGTCGGCAGCTGTCACGAACATATGCGCCATTGTGGAATAAAATGGAAATGTACACGTAGCACGTTGCAGTTTCCTTTGTTCTAAGTAGGGTAAGCGAGAACCATAGAACATGGTTTGATAAGGAAGTGAAAGGAAGAAGTTAAGAGAAAGCCTGGTACATTAACGACGATCATGTTCTGTGCAGTCACACAAATGTTTGTTGAGAGCACACCGACGGTAGTCGTATTTATCATCTACCGAACGGTATTGATGAAAAGAAATTTAGGGCTGTCTAATCTTTGATGCTAGATCAGGGATTCAGAAAGAAATGGAATATAACAGACATGTACGGCACCACTGTTTACCTAATCTACATTCGAACTACTTATGGGAAGAGGCAGCCCTTGCACGTATTGATGAAATTGCAGTATTTATTATGCATGCACCGAGCAATGAACAATAGGTGCTTGCTCTTCGTAATACGACTTTCTTCGTGTCGTGCTATGGAAGAAGCAAGATTATAATAAAATAAGTAAAGAAAACAATGCTGAGGCATTGTGGGTGGTTTTCGTTGGTGGCTGAAGCAATAACGCCACAGCGTGGGTAGAAACTGCCATGTTTTATGCATGGGAAGACGATGCATAAACACGGCGCTGGCTTCCACCTATCCTACAAGCAGCCCTTCATCGAATCACCGTCTACTGTTGAACTGGTGGAGTCCCAGAAAACAACAAAAATGAAACAAAGACGTAATAATGAAAAAGAAAGACTGACAAAAGCGAAGGCAACAAGTGTATTTCACAGAACGTATTTATTTCGCTATTAAAGCCTGCACTTGATGCGCTCTTCTAGCACCCGCGTCGACGACCGTTTCAACTGAGTCAACGCCATGCGCTCCACTGCTGCTTCGCATCCCATCAGGTTTTTCTTTGAGGAGACGGTCCATAACTTTGTTCAAGTCAGCTTTTATTTTTTGTGTGGTGGTAGTCACTGCCACCACTCCCCACTACGAACACTACTACGGCCGCCACTACTCCTAAAACTACATTATACTTCATTCTCATTTCTTTCCCACTTCATTAAAGACATTTAAATCCACAATATTCAACCTATTTCAGTCAAACTCACTTAATTGATATTGTACTCAGTCGAGCAGCTAAGTGATTGAAGAAGCGAAGGCTTTTTTGTAAGCCAAAAGCTTCGCTGTTTCATCAGTGTCCGTTACGCGCAGCTTGTTGATTTTTTTTGCAAACTAATAGAAATAAATTGCTTTGTGATGCGCCTTCCATGGCAAGCCTTCTGTTTAGAATTGAGTTCGAGCTAACTTCGATGACAAGTAGAATTAAGAAGCAAGAAGGCGACGCAAGTGGATTTGACGAAAGAAACAGAATATATCATTCCAGAGAAAAGCTGCACGAAAATGTGCCTGGTGTTTCAAGCGTAACATATCAGGCTTATGAAGAAGATCCATTGCTTAACATTGCCGAAAGCGGAGCTTTGATTAAAAAAGTCTGTTACTGGACGTCGTCAATTTTTTAGCTAATGAGCTGTCATGAACAATGCGGGTGGATCAGTTGGCCAATGCATGAAGGACCAGACGCAGTCTCAGCGGGGATGCTATATTTCTTTCTCGTGCTTTCGCTTCCTTCGTGCGATTTATTTTTTTACGTAACTCACCCAACCCCAAGGAGTGACGTGATCGTTGATCCTCCAAGTGCCTTCACCAATTAGCCGTCGCTCTCTAATCATTGTTTCTATAAGAAAAAATGTTATTTGCAATTTACACTGCGCTTTTTTGTTGTTTAAATAAATCTTAGCGAAATAATGAGCTGTAAAAAACAAGACAACCACAACCCCGCTTAAGCAAGCTTCCACGTTTTGGTTACGTTTTTTTTTGTAAATAGGAGCTTTTGACGTATCTTAGCTTTATAGATGAAGAGCCAGCCGAAATGATTTAATCGAAACACTGCTTAAATATTCTGAATGTTCTATATATATATATATATATATATATATATATATATATATATATATATATATATATATATATATATATATATATATATATCTATGAGATATAACAGACAGTAATGCCAAGGAATGTACAGGGGAAGTTATTAAAACCAATGGAATGTAAATAAGAAGAAAGAAAAGTGGATGAAAAATTACCAACTGTGAGCAGGAATAGAACCTACGACCTTCGAATTACGCGAATTTTTTCATCCACTTTTCTTTCTTCTTATTTACATTCCATTGGTTTTAATAACTTCCCCTGTACATTCCTTGGCATTACTGTCTGTTATATCTCATTAATATTGTGTTAAAACACGGAAAAACGAGCCCTTAGATATACACTTATTTCCCTTATATATATATATATATATATATATATATATATATATATATATATATATATATATATATATATATGAATTTGTCATATCCAACATATCACGGAAATTTATGTTATTCGAACCACGCGTCAGAAAGGTGGTGTAGTGGTGTAGTTGATTTTTTACTGAGCCAAACGTTACCAAATCACGTTAAAGAGGCGTCACGTACGTTTATTTGACCAGCTGTACACAGTTGTTTTCACTTCCGTTTACAGACAACCTTTCAATGGACCATCACCAATACCCGTCACTTTTTATAATTGTATATTGCTCGCTTTTATTGTAATCTTCATTGTCCTACGGTTTATACCATTGTAGTATACTGGTGTTGTTAGAATGAAATGTATGCGCTGTTATTATGTGGGACAGAATCTCAGCCCTGGTTTCATAGACAACACGCTTTTTGGTTGTTGTGTATGCAAAATAATTTTCTTTTGCGTTCTTCAAGCATCGCGATGACGGTAAAATTAGCTTCACAGTTTCTTCAATAGTTGTGCCAGAATAACGCAACGGGTAATGTTATATGCTATTGTTGCCTTTCAGAGCTCTCATTGGAGCGCCAGTTTAGGAAATCACACTGAAAACGGGTCATGGTGAATGCGTATTTCCCACCTCTTTTATAACTTTTAAAGGTAGCACTGTAAACAAACCACTGCTTCGTCTGGTGGATGATCAGATTGACTAAGCCCACCTTTAGTGTAGCTGGACAATAGAAAGTTATTTTTTCGCCAAGTGATTTGCTATAGTGGGATCTACAAAGCAATTGCATACTGCCTTGATTTAACCTGTCCTGAGCCCTATATGGTTTGCTATTGTAAGGCACCTAAATTATTTGTGTTCTGTTGTGGATCTTGGAAGATTATTCCTCATAACAGTCTTGTTAGCCTTATAAATACAGAAGCATATTTATAGCCTTGATTGGAAAGCCGAGGAGTTCAGCGTATCGAGGAATACATCATTATAAAACTCTGACGGGCTTGGTGTGTATGTGCAGCTTCAACTGCTTGTTGATTTTTTCATCTTTGTTCAATTAAAGGACATATATATATATATATATATATATATATATATATATATATATATATATATATATATATATATATATATGTATATATATATATATGCCTTTTCAAAGCCCACTCATATTTTTTTTCTAGCAGTTTTGTAAAGTGCACCATTTAAATTCTTGCAAGCGTAGAAGGGCGCAATGTTCGTATCGCATACTTGTAATTGTTTAACAGGCTCTGTACTTAATGGCCGTATATTTAGAGTAAGTCTTGCTTTTTCAAGGGTCATTGGTCCCCCGGAAACATCGCTTTTGTATAGAATCGCAGCAATGAGACCTTCAGATCATAGTCAGCACTTCTCAAGCGTGTTTGTTTGCTTGTGAATCATACCCCATGGCACAGTTTTTAATTCCAATTTACACACAAAAAAACAATAGGGCTACACTTGCCCTTCCTCATTTTTTGTTATCTTGTTATTTGCTGTAAGCATAGGCGCACAAAGTTTATCGGCGGCTATTTTCTCAGGATATACCGCTTTCAACGCAGGCAACTCATCTCGGGCTACGGCATAGCTCTCACTTTGTTGTCTATAGCGTACAGCAGAAAGCTATAGCTTGTAGGAATCGCACCACGGACTCCGCGTCGACGACTTGTATGCGGCTCTCAGTAGATTCGAAGCCAACGTAGGTTTGAGCAAACTTGAGGGTTGCGATGCAGGAAAAATTGCAGGGACCAGCTAGCCCCTCAAAACGTCCTGATCAAGTTCACGAGAGTGACGAAAGGGTAATTATGCAGCCGCATTGAGAGAAAAAAAACACATGTTAAGAAGTGGCTGCCGACGAACATTCGAAACTGAAAGAGAAACCATTAGAGTGCACCTTCACGTCCTCGTAGCGTGGAGGAAGAAAAGCTAAGCAGAAATTCACCTTCATCAACGTGGCCGCGGAACATGAGTGGAAAGTTCAGAGAGGTAATTTGCCGATGGAAGCCGGGGCTCCTGCTTCGGTGGCGCCGTGACTTCCCTGCATGGCCCCATTTTCTAGCCGCAGGCCGCCAACCGAGCTTCTTGGCGCGCATTACGCAAATGATCGCGCTGTGTCGCTGTTATCCTTTACGCCTCCGCTGCTCGTCCTGATTGTGTTCCTCGGCCACCTCTGTCTAAACTCGACAGATTCCGAACCTTTTGCACTGTCTCCATAGGCAGCAGCATATTACACGTGCCTGCGAGCGTCTCTGTAGCAATAAAATATTTGCACACTCTTGTTTTATCCTCGGTAAAGTACAGTGCACACAAGTTGACTTAGCATTCAAAAATATTGCCGCAGGTACTCTGAAACGTGAATAAACTTCGCATATGCCAGGTCATCGGTTTCTCACTGAGCAGTACAGGCATCATGCATTTTCAGGAAGCCTCGCGCAAAAGGTGAGAGATGATTAACCATTACTAAGTGAAAAATAGGTAAAAAAAGCCTGCAGAGTCTTAGGTAGTGTCCTAGGTGCAGGGCCACAGGCCATTACATAAACGCGGTCTTAAAACCGTAGCGTAGACTCCCAGCTAAGGCTGGCCATACCAATGAGCAATCGCACACGAATGGTCGAAGGTTAGGTCGGAAACACGATATGGATGGGGACGAAGGTCTCAGTAATGAAAAATGCGCAGTATTATGTTGCAGCAGGTATAAAGTTACCGTCAGACAGTAGCTTTATTTTGATTTAGATGTTTTTTGTACTGATGTTGTGATATGTCAGTACAGCGATGAAGAATTCAACTTTTAGAGCTTGTGAGGGGACGTTTACACCCTAAACGCATTTATAGCCCTGAATGATTTTTTATTCGCTGAATTCGATAATGCTCAACCATTCTTTAATTAGAGCGGTACCTTATTCTCTACACTGTTTACGTAATACCCAGCTTGTCATCATGCCATAAAAACAGAATGAAAGACCAACTACTCCCTTTTGCGATAATTTTCAATCTACCCACGTATGTTCAATGAGAGACCTAACTCAATCTCCAACTGCCCCAATTTCTGACAGGTACATGCTTGATCCTTATCGCACTATGCAAATTCGCCAAAATAAATTAGTGGATTCTATCAGCACTGACGTTTTCAGACATGAGGTTGAGACCAGAGTATTAATGTTGCAATGCGAATTGCACAAAAAGGTGAAGAATTATGCCTTGCAACAGCCACGAATAAAACACCTAACAAAAACAATCCTTACAGTCACGCAAATGTCTTCCATGTGTAATATTTGATAGATGAAATAATTGATCGAAGGTTCAGGTTTAGCAGCATTCGTTAGGGGTGTTCAGAAATAAACTTTCAATAGCCATAAAAAGCAATACGCGGCTGAAAAAGGTTCTGTTTTTAGAATTTATGCCTACGTCTAAGCTAAGCTATTTTACACGCGTAGCGGGAAACGCTTTGAAAGCTAAGCAAGGAAATTGTTCTTGCAAAACATGTATTCCCGCGTGGTTCGTCATCAGCATTCGCAGCGACAAATGCTGTCACCAGCCCGCAAGTGGGGCTGCCTGTGAAGCTGCAAATGAATAAACCCTCAGGAAAGAGAAGAAAAAAAACGGTAGGGGGTTTCGAATATTGGGCTAACCACTGGCTTAGTGAGAAAGGTAGGGTGGGGTGCACACAGGGGTGCATATATAAGGCACAATTCTCAATTGTGTGCTATACAGGGTGTGCCACGTATCTTTAGCTAGAGTTTAAAGATATGCCCGAACACGTAATTACGTAATTACGACGAGACCAAAAAGCATGTTGCTCTCCATTGTCTGGAGTTAGAATATTTTTGTGTTCTCAAATATTGTTTAATTAGACCAGTTTATTCAACTAACTCTTGAAGGAACGAAGATGGATAAAAAATTTCAATGAGAAAGTTGTAGATTAGTTTGCAAAACATCCAAATAAATAGTTTTGAACTTTATATCTCTTAAGTATTAATGCTTTTCTGCTAATTACAAATGCCTGCTAAAGAGAAAAAATACCACGTGACAAACCCGCTCGCGCGTCAGTGCGCACGATGATTCTAGTGCTCCCTTACGTTCCGCGTACGAACGACACGCTTCCCTCGCACCGGTTCATGACAGCGATAAGCTGTCGCAGCGGTTATCGTTTTTGTGGTCGATAGCAGAACTTGTTCATCGTAAAGCCACCACCAATGTTGTGGTCCTTCTGAGACAGCACAATGGGGCAATTACTGTGGTCGTAAACACGGAAGTGTTTAATTCGACAGTTTCGACCAAAGTCTTGCCTTCGTCAGGAATATTTCAGGCCAGACTCTCGTCGAAACTGTCGAATTAAACACTTGTGTTGTTACCGTTCTCACGTGTAAAGAGAGTGGGCATTTGTGCTTTAGGCCAGGTATTACAATGTACGCAGGGGATCTTCGAACGCCATGACCGCTTTTCAAAAACGAGGCGAGCACTGCGGTGCCACTTTGAATGATTTTCGTGGACAATGTCGATCGGCGGTTTCGAATGTTGGTGCATACTTTCTCCGTGCAGCACGAAGGATGAACAGTACAAGCTCAATATTGCTCCTTTTCAGCTCTGAAAGATTATTTTTCTCTGAATATCGATGGCGCGTTAAAAACGAACCTCCTGCAGGCCCGTAGATCATATCTTACAAATTAGGGAAGAAATCATGCTTTTTCATTATCGATGTCTCGTTCTGATTTTTACGTTTCTTATTCAGCGGCGGCACAGCGAAAGCCTTCGCTCTTTTCTCTCTCTCGCTGAGTGGGTTTGCATTTGTCTCTTTCTTGGGCCCCACGACTGACTCTCCCCAATTCCCCATTCCCCATTTGTTACGCATCAGGTGACCCAGATTTCAGTATGATAGTTGAACGCATTTCAGTCATATGAAAAATCGATTAGAAGAAGAAGAAGAAGAAAGTTTAAGCGGAAAGACAGGGAGGTTAGCCAGTTCTTAGACCGGCTGGCTACCCTGTGCTGGGGAAAGGGGTGAGGGGAATGAAAGATGTTAAAAAGAAATGTTGCGAAGAGAGAGAGAAATTACAAAAAAAAAATTGCGACAGAGGAAAGGTAACATCAAAGAGTATGAGACACTAAAGTCTGTCTATGAGGCCAGTTGTCCGCAAAAAGCACAGCAAAGCTTTCAAAGCCTTTTGGGCTAAAGATGGGCTCAGCCAATGACCCAGAATCCTTTGTTCCGACAAAGGCCGATCGTCCTGTCTATCCAGAGCTGCAGTGAGTTCTTGTCTATGCGCATTGAAATGGGTGCACTCACACAGAAGGTGCGCGATGGTTTCTTCACAACTGCAGTAAGTGCATGTAGGAGAGCTGGCCATCTTAATGAGATAAGAGTATGCGTTCGTGAAGGCCACTCCAAGCCACAGGCGGCATAGAAGAGTCTCCTCAGCTCGAGATATCCTTGGGGGAAGACGAAGCTGCAGATCGGGATCCAAGTTATGCAGGCGCGCGTTTGTGAAGTCTGTCGAGTTCCACTGTACCAGTGTGAGGTCACGTGCAAGCGAACGAAGTCTTGTAGCTGCGTCGGTTCTTGAGAACGGGATGGCTGTGTATTGGGTACCATCGTGTGCAGATCTAGCGGCCTCATCTGCGCGGTCATTTCCATATATACCGCAAGCACCTGGTATCCACTGATACACTATGCTGTGCTGTTTTTCGATTGTTTTCGATCGATTAGCATAAACCGCAGATATAGAGGCGGTTTATTTTTGGAAGTAACGCGCAGAACCCCGCTTCCCATGCGACGAGCGTCGACGGCGCCATGGCGCTTTTGCGGCACTAGCACGTACCAACATTAAGTTTAAAGGGCCCCTAAGCTGACTGTGAAAATACAAGGAACAAGCGCGTTATTCTCCCTCGGAGTTTCCTTCTTTGCGGCACAACTTGTGACCTCAGTGGTTTGTTAATATGACGTCAAGATAATATCTCTTCGTGTCAACATATCTGTTGGGAATCGTCTCCTACACTTTTCGGTCGTGCTGTCACGTGTCGGATATGCCTTGTCTCGGATGGCAGTCGTGTTTGTGTAACTGGCTTCACTTTGTTTTTTGCGTTTGCTACTGTGCAAACGGAGATGGCAGCGTGTATTCGAAAATCGCTAAAGTCCTGACTGGCATAGTGCTGAAATCCCATGTGCTTTTTGAAGAAATATATGGCGAAGGGTAGATAACGCTTGCAGGAGGAGTCGTGAAGGCGACAAAGAGATTGCGGTCTCGACTTAGAACTAGGTGTGGCTTTGGGGCGTTTTACTTTCTTAAGAGGCGTGCTCAATGTTCACTCAAAAGCTATGAAGTAGCCGGTGCCTTGCTTGTGTACCAGCGTCTCCTTAAATATTATAACAAAAAATAGAAAAAAGAGAAATAAAGAGAGAAAGAGAGAACTTAGAAATAAGCTAGTTGGTGGGAATTAAGTTGGTGGATTATACGTAGGCCAAACTGGCAGGTCCCTGAATATAAGATTACGGGAGGATCACGGTTCATTAAAAGGCGCACCTTATTCCCATTTGGCAAGTCAGTGCAGGAACTGCGGCTGCGCGCTAGTCTTTGGTGAAACTTCATAAATATTTTGTCATAAGAAACCAGAGAACACATTGGGAGGTGGAAGCATACCAAACTAAGGAACATGAAATTTCATGCATCAGCCAGACGTCCACTGCATTGTGACACTAATACCTATTGCAATGCATTTCTGAAAAATAGGTAGGCATGCGCGGGGAGCAGGGTGTTTGTAAGAAGGCGCATCACACTGTTGTTGAAGTGTTCCTTTCCTCATAATCAGATATTACAACATATGGCAGTTTCTTTTGTTACCAGGCCGTGGTTTGCCGTACTGCTTTTTTGTGTGTTGGTTTTCTTGATTGTGATATCGGTAATTTAACAAAAATTACAGCATATTCCCGAGGTGAATGATGGCAAATGGGGTGATGCGGATGGACGGATGAACGCGTGGACGAATGGACGCACAGATGGACATACGGACGGACGAACGGTTGGACGAACGGAAGCACAGACTAACTGACGGATGCTTTTCCCACTCATCATCATTTACTATGTGGATATGCTGTGACACCGTTTTTATTGACATGCAATGTAATGCATGGTACTACGACGAGTACGATGACACAAGACATATGACCCACGGCTTCGACTCTAAAAACTCGTTGAAGTTTTGCGCCTGTCATGTGCGGTTCTCCTCTCCTGCATCTTCGTTTGACGCGCTGCGCCCACAATGAATAACATGTTTCTCAAGAAGGACTCCGAACTAAGTACCCTTGCAGCTTTTTGTTTGTGTGTGTGGTTTCACACAAGTTGACCGTGGGCTCAACTAATTGATATGAAACTACAAACATAATAAGTTAGAAGTAATAAAAATAAGTATTATTCCAATTTAAGACCTTTGTATGGTACAAATCATATCGGAGCAGACGTCAAGATAGCATAAAGACCAATTAACTTTATAGGAGTTAACAAATTAGAATAAATTCATTGAAACAGCAGGCGGCCTCTAGTGAGTTTGACCCAAAGAAAGGCAGATACCATCATCAAGCGATCATTGTTTTTTACATTTTTTTGTAAAGGGCCGTGTTACATGTCAGAAAAGCAATCCAAAATTTATCAGAAATTATGCGAGAGGCCATTACACAGCAATCAATTATGAGCTTGCATTATTCATTGACGAGTTCATGCCAGCATTTTTTAGTCGTACTGTAGAAGATGATTGGACACTATTTAGGAACAAAGCCACGTCACTTGTCGCTAAATATATTCCACTGCGCAGGCTTTCCGGAAAGAAACGCTCCCCTTGGTTTTCAACGACACTAAAAAGATTATCAAATAAGAAAAACGCGCTTTTCGTCTTGCGAAACGCTGTCAAACATCTACTCGTTGGAATGATTACGCAAACACACTGCATGCATATCGCATCGCGTTAAGAGAAGCAAAGGTCGTCTTCTTTAATACATATATACCTTCCCTTCTTTCTACTAATCTATCGAAATTTCGGAGCACTGTTCAAATAAAAAAGAAAAATAGCATATCTCTTACAGATACTGGTGGTTGCACCATGAGCAATGAAGAATGTTGCATGGTTCTAAATGACACCTTTGCAAAGTCATTTTCTCACTGCTGTACTGACACAGTCCCGTACATGCGCACAAAAGATTTTTTTCCCATGGATCCACTTGTTGTCGATTTTGCGGGGATTTTAAAGTTAATTCATAGTTTAAAACTATTCTCTTCCTGTGGAGCGGACCAAATTAATTCGAAATTTCTGAGAAATACTGCTGTGTACTCCTCTGTATTTTTTATGTACCTTTTCACCCAGTCTATTGAGTGCTCGACTTTGCCCGCAGATTGGAAGGTGGGGAAGGAGGTACCGCTCTTGAAATCAGGTAACCCGCATTCTCCTCTCAATTACAGACCCATTTCACTTACCAGCGTACCTTGCAAAATCCTTGAACATATCATATTTTCTAATCTCGTTTCATTTCTTGAGTCAAACTCTTTCTTCACTTCATTTCAGCATGGGTTTCGCAAGAACTACTCCTGCAAAACGCAACTAATATTGTTTATACATAGCATTTCTTCCTTTTTAGACAAAGGCCAAGTTATTGATTGTATTTTCTTAGATTTTGCTAAAGCATTTGACAAGGTGTCTCATCGCTTACAACTTCTTAAACTCAGTAATCTTAATAATGATCCTAACATCTTCAGTTGGATAGAATGCTTTCTAACTAACCGTACTCAATTTGTAACCGCTAATGATGCTGCATCCCCGCGCTGTCACGTAAAGTCAGGTGTTCCTCAAGGCTCCGTCTTGGGCCCAATGCTATTTTAATTTATAATAATGAGTTACCTACAGTTATTAATAGCTCTATTAAACTTTTTGCCGACGATTGTGTTCTATATCGTGAAATAACTAATCAGCATGAAAACGTTATTCTTCAGTCAGACCTAGATAATATATCTAAGTGGTGCTCACAATGGCTAATGTTCCTAAATCCCACTAAATGCAAAATCATGTCTTCATCGCGTCGCTCTGGCTCATCCACTTCTTTCGGCTATACTATCAATACCATCAATCTTGATTACGTAACCTCATATAAATATCTCGGAATTCAGCTAACCAATAATCTTTCTTGGCATGCGCACATCGAATACATCACTAACAATTCCAACAGATCCCTTGGCTACCTACGCAGAAATTTTTCTAAAGCCCCCTCCCATTTAAAGTTATTGCTGTACAAAACGCTAATTAGACCTAAGCTTGAGTATTCTTCATCTGTGTGGGACCCCGGTCAAAAAACATTACCAGCAATCATTGAGTCGGTTCAAAATCGGTCAGCACATTTCATTAATTCAAACTATACCCGCACACCTAGCATTTCACTAATGAAATCAAACCTTGGACTAATTAATTTGCAAATTCGAAGAAAAATTTCTCGTCTATGCCTTTTTCACAAAATCCTTTACCAAAATAATTCACTTAAACAGGAACTCATCTCGCAACCTTTATACATATCGTCACGTCTTGATCATCAGTATAAAGTTTTTATTCCTTTCTGCCGTATTAACGTTTTTTCAGACTCCTTTTTGCCAAAGACCAGTGCCGAGTGGAACCACCTTCCCTCCTCCATCGCCTCCATTGAGGACGTGTCACCCTTCAAGACTGCACTAACCGATAATATCTTAAGCCTCTAATAACTGAATTTTGTTTGAACATGTATTCTAATTATTTGGTTGTATTATTTTGTTCTGTTATTGCTGCATTTTTCTTACATTACCCGCCCCCTCTGTAACGCCTTCATGGGCCCTGAGGGTAATGTAAATAAATAAATAAATAAACGGCGTTGGTCTCTACTACGCCCCCTGGAGGAAGAACACCTCTCCTATTGATCTCCAGATAACTCTATCGCAACACATCATATGCCATAAGAACAAATCAAAATAATGTTCGTTCCTGATGAAAGCTCCAAGAAAATGAAAAGTTGCATTTGGGAATATTTTTCTCTGAATTATCAAGGAGAGGGTAAATGAAAAACTTGATATTCTGCTGATGCGTTCATCAGTCTCGACGCTGAATGAATAATAAAAAAGGAAACATGATTCTATTAGGCAACGTTTTATAAGGTGGTGAGGGGGAATCATCTTCATTACGTAATTGTTGCATTCAGCTGCTCCTGTCTACCATCTGGCTCTCTTGCTCAACTGTTTTTTTTCTATCGTTGTGGTTCCCACAAGAGCAAAACACACCAAAGACAAACACTTTCACGTCCCATGAAAAACGGCAACCAAGGAAATATCCTACACCGATATTTATTCAGCCCTATCATCATGTCTTGCAATGCCAATAAAGTAAACGTACACACTTTGCTGAGTGTTTTCCGATCCAGAATCCACAGCCCTTCGTTTCAATGCGTATGGCGTTGTTGCGTGACCTTCACGAGAGTATCGTGAAAATTGCCAGCGTAAAAAAGGTGCTGGTACAAAGGAGAAAAGAAGTTGCAAGCGGGCATCGAAGCTTCAGCCTGAAAATTGGTGATGTTGGTTTCGAACTGAAGTTTATCCCCGCCTCACTTCTGACTTCTTTGCCAGGTTTAGTTTCCCTCTTGCTTTATTTCCTTGACTCAGACTCAATGACGGCAGCTTGTCACAAACACCGGATTGGGTGTCGCCATCGCGGATGTCATAAGACACGCCCCAGAGGTCACGCACAGTGCCGCAATAACGAGAGCCCTGCACTGCAGAAGCACGAAGCTCGGTTCGTGAGTGACTCACTCGCCGATTCGCCGATATTAAAGGACCAGCCAAGAGCAAGACAGTTTAGGTGACGCTCACCATCTCTCAGTACATATCAAGGAAGAAAATACAGGCAAGCGGCAACTTTATTTACGCCCGTTTTTGCTCGTCGTGTTCTATTCGCTCTGTCGCCAAGACACCACCTCTGCAACTTGAAGAAACTGTTCTCGCTATCCTAGCGAAAAGATCTGCAAAACAATATACACAGAAAAATTAAAAACAGCTTGAGCATGTTGAACTTTTAGATGCGGAAGCATCTTATACTCGCGCCTTGTACTGCGCCGTCCGCACCGTCCGCACCGCTTCTCGAACATTCGACAGCTGACGCGCGCGCATGCGCCGTCGCGCCGTCGCCCAGCATCTGTGCCGCGCGCGCTTCTCCTTCGAGAACGTTTGACAGCTGACAGCGCATGCGCCGTCGCGCCGTCGCCATCTGTGCCGCGCGCGCGCTTCTCCTTCGAGAACATTTGACAGCTGACAGCGCATGCGCCGTCGCGCTGTATATATACTCAAGGTCGGCGCTCGCTCGCTCAGTTGCCGCTCGTCCGTTGGTTTGTACGGCGCGTCGACGTCCGAAGTCGCCGTGAAATGAATGCCAACGAATCCACAAACACAATGATCGACGTCCCTTCGACCAGCGCCGCCCTTTCGCATACGTGTGTACGTGTTCACTCATTTAACACCCCCTCCTACAACCACGTTAACCAATTTAGCCATCGACCCAAGTAAGTCGCAATTTAACACCCCATTTCACAACCACGTTAACCAATTTAGCCATCGACCCAAGTAAGTCGCACTTTAACACCCCGTTAACCAATTATATGCTCCGCATCCTCCTCAGTGTTCCCCCGAGGGAAGCTGCGGGCAATTTTTTTCATCGACGTTAACGTAATCATTGTTTCGAAATTTGTCTAAGAGTAATCTACCGTTTGTAGGTTCGCCCACTTTGAGCCCCCCACCGCGGGAAAGCCATTGTTTCATATACTCTATGTCTTTTATGCCATGCATTATTAAACGGCGCCTTCAACTACGAACAACACTGCATACGCTTTTCTTGTCGACGTACGAATCACACCCGCGGACTCTGAAGGTTGGATCTACTGCTCATTCCTAACGATGGGGAATGAGCCGTGAACCAAGTTACACTTTTGTTTACGAAATTACTAAATGTTTTTATTCGTTTATCTCGCTCCCAAGGTTGCTGTTTTCAACGATAACATTCACCAACGCATATCAGAAAAATGATGATCACTTCACCACAATTCAATGCAGTGCAACTCTAATAAAAGTCTCACGGCAGAGTACTAAACAACATTGAAGCCACTACGACCCTGATTGGTGAGCACAATGATCTTTTTGTCAAACGAGACGTTTTACTCCCGCAAAAATGTAACAAACAAACACGGGTGAGAAGGCTTAAGATATGCATTCTTTTCTGCTAGCAGGCATCTTCTCGCCCAGTGTTTAATATGGTGTGTCCGTTTCCACGAGATTTTAGTTTGCACGCAAAAAGAAAATTCCAGTTTTCTGCTCTTTCTGTTCAATACGGGCAGCTTTGTTTCCGCAGTGTTTGCGTCATTCTGGCCACTACTTCATTCGAAACACACGCCGAAATGGACGTTCTTCGAGCGAGTGCCAAGCTGAAATTAGCGAAGGTAAAAAAATATGCTACTCGTCGAAGGAACCATGTTCTGCACGCACAAACCACGCGTAACCTTAGGTGGAGGGTCTGGGCAGCTCAGAACTAATTTGCATGTGCTCGTATATACCAGATTTAATTCGATCGCGGTTGCGCACCGCTGTTTGCAGAGTGCTGCACGAGAGTACAAAACAAAAATAACAAAGGGGAGAGTGGGTGAAGCCTACGCCTAGCAACCATGGCAGTAGAGCATTAACGTGTCTGCCTATCGCGGCAGCGTCTGTGTGCTCTCACTGCAGCACCGGTCAGCTATGGCCCTGCACACACTGATTCGGAATTATTCAAATTAGGCTGTTGGACGACGGCACCGTCCACCTTACTCGTCAAACTTTTTCCACACTCCCTCACGCACGAAGATGTTGCGGAGCAAAGGAAGCGGAGGAGTGCATTCTGCACATACGTTTTTTTAAACTGAGCAGACGTTACGTTCTTTGGTTCTTTTGCCGCTGTCCGCTTTCCTTGTTACACGAAAACAACGCTGTCTTAATGAAAGTGGGTCATGCTTTGTGGCATTAATACCCGCAGCCTATCGAAATAAGTAGCAGCGAAGCAAGATTTAAATGTTATTGCCACGTGAAATTTACATGAATGTGGAGTAAATACATGTTGAGTCGCCATGCTGAAGTAGCCATCTGATGCGTTATTCCGGTGTTTTGTCTCATTTGCCATTCAGTGAAAATTAAACCAACGGGAGACTGTTGCCCTGCTAAACGCGGTACATTTCATATTGATCATGTTGGTACAACAGGTTTCTTTTTCCCTCGAAAATTTTAACAGAAATGTTTCAGATGCTTTCTTTCAGGAGCAGTGCCTAAATAATTTTTAATATATTTATGTCAGACTTGCAAGTGACATTGAATATATATAAGTAAGTTTATCAGGGTCTTTATGCAAAAGCGTAGTTGCACGAGATTTGTCACAACGCAGTCATCTTGTTTTCTAGGAGATGGAGAGTAGCTTCCAGACTGACGCCTTTTAAAAACTAGTAATAAGCAAATAGCATAGAAACATACAATAACGCTGTTTTTATAGCTCAACTTGCATATTTAGGAGACAGTGAGATTGCATGCGGGAAATGTTCCATGTCCTCAGTAGGAAGACGCCTGAACGTACTTCCTTGCAACCTGGTGGATTCGATGTCCATATCCCTCTACGCGTGTATGCGTGCAGCCATTCGTAGTAAAGAAACAAAAGAAAACACAACGAAGAAAAGAGTTATGCTATGCCGAAACCATTACTTACTTTTCCCTCTTTAAAAAAAATAACGACCGCAATACGATCGCGCGCTCATATTTTATGCACTCTCTTTGTAGGCCAAACATATTCTGTCGACTCCCCCCCCCCTTCCTTCCCGCGAACGTATAAGTGTAAAACCTGGGTGTAAGCAGCTATAATAGCAAAGATAAAAGTAAGAACATTCATGATCATCGCGGAGAGCCCTCGCGGAAATATTTGAACTCGTGGGGCATGCAGCCGCCACATACGGTATTGTTATGCAAGCAGCATCGATGAGAAGGAAACGCCGCGGTAGCGCAGCACCGTTATCCTGCAAGCGCGCTCATGCACTCCAGGACGTCACAGCTGACTTTCTAGCGCGAGTTTGTGCTTTTTGCTGTGTCGAAGCTTATACGAGGCTTCGAACTATACTGGCGTGTTTTGTCTATGTGTCTTGCGTATGAGGGATAGAAAAGGTTTCGTCAGGACCACAATTTTTAGCTCAAAGGACCGGAGAGTTTCATGTACTTTGGTTATGGCTGCCTTTTGGATATATTGTTTTCACTCCTATTCTCGTGCGTTCATAAATTACACATCTCAAAATATCTAGTAAGATGTCGCGCGATGCCGTGGTCCGAAGAGAACGCAGTCTCTTTTGAACTTTGACAGTTTCTCTTCTTTCGACAGGCAAGGTAAATACTTGCAGTCAATATTAGATGAGAAGCAGCTCTTTGACTAGCCCGTGTGACGCTGTCCGTCTGTGTCTCTGGCCAACGTACCGCACCACGCTCCCATCGCCGCAGGTGTTGGGACGGTGCCAAGTAGGTTACGTCTTTTGTCGCAGAGCACGGTGGCGCCACTATCTGCAAAAGAGTGGCTACTTGGGATGTTTTCGAATGTATTTTTGAAAGAAATATTTGTCCTTTGTGCACAGGGGACGTTTCAGAAGGAAGAGCAGAGAGATAGGACACAGCGCACACTTACAACTAATTTTATTGCACAGATGGCGAAAATATATATACAGTCAAAAGGGGAAGAGGTCACACAAACACAAAAAATGACGAATAATGGCGCATGCGCCAGACCACCTTATTCCAATCTTGAAATGAAAACTTAACTGAAAAGATACTTGAATTCATTATCCAACAGATATACGAATGGCGCACTTACACACTCAGTTCCTGCTTTGCGTATAAAAAAAACTTCACATATTTCACGTGCCCTCTTGTCCCTATATTTTGCCATTACTTGGCATTCATCAAACTTCGGGGTGCACCCACAATCGCACACTGACTTCTTTCTGAAACGTTCCCTGTGCACTAAGGAAGTATATTTCTTTCAAAAATGCGTCACTATGTACCTCGCCTGCCGTGCGGTCGCCATGCGCCACCTCTCTGTCGCTTCACCCTCTCCACCGCTTGCGACATTGGAGCGCACTTCAAGTGGACACTTGGCTTGTTTATCTGCGATGGAGAGGACGCCGAAAGACGAAACTCCGTTCAGCCGCCGAAACACGCGTCGAAGCGATTTGGCCTAATCCGGCCATCACCGACGTTGTGATGCTTAGCAGAGCCTGTGAGCGCAGTCACGGACTCTTCTTTATCAATTGGACTTGTCATCATCATTTGTATAATTTCCTCATCTGTAGATATCATCATCAGTGTGTGCCAGATCGAGCTCGCCTCGAATAAAGCTCTTCCTCATAAGTGGTGAAAGGTGCGTCCAGCTCCGCCACCATTCCACCCCTGTAGTGCGGATAGTCCGCATCGCCGGAAGGGCCCAGCGGAAGATAGCTGTCCGCTAACCTCTTCAGGAGGGCCTTTTCGGACACTCCCTTAGCTTTTTGGTTGTGAACGATTCTGTCAATAGCCAATCGCTGATTTCCCTTCGACTGTGACTCATCAAGTAATTGTTTGAGGAGGTTCCATTTGGCCCCCACTCTCATCTGTCCGTCAACCGAAGAACATACTTCATTCCACTGCTGTTTGGAGAGTTCAATAGAGTAGGCTTCGATCTCGCGATTGAGTTGCGCAATTTTCTTTCGAAGTCGGCGATTGAGCCTTTGCGTCCTCCACCGGGACAGGATGGGAACCAGAAATCTGTAAGGTCCTCCACGAGCTCAACGGACACTCTGCACCGGGCCCGGATGGAATCTCAAATAAGCTCTTACGTAACTTGGATGGCAAATCCATCAAGAAGCTTACCGAGGAAGTCAACAAGATCTGGGAGACGGGGCACGTCCCCGAATCCTGGAAGACAGCTTCGGTAGCGCTTATCCCAAAGCCAGGCAAACCTCTGGCTTTGGAGAACATGCGACCCATCTCGCTTAAGTCCTGCGTAGGCAAGGTGGCCGAACATGCGATTCACCATCGGGTATCCGAGTACATAGAAAGCAGAGAGCTATTTCCACACAATATGGTAGGATTCAGATATGCACTATCCACACAGGACGTGATGCTCCTTATCAAAAGACAAATCATTGACAAGAACACCAGGGATACTAGAGGCATACTAGCTCTAGACCTAGCCAAAGCTTTTGATAATATCTCGCACAAGTTTGTGCTTGAGGCAATTTCGGTTATGGGTCTAGGGCAACGGTTCCACGCATACGTTAGGTCTTTTCTCAGGGATCGCAGGGCTACTATTAGGATCGGTGAAATCCAATCCACGGAATTTACCTTGGGAGCGAGAGGCACCCCACAGGGGGCAGTTATCGCTCCTCTACTCTTCAATATTGCCATGAAGGGCCTCTCGGAGCGACTCGCTACGGTGCGCGGGGTTAACCATGCCCTCTACGCGGACAATATCACCGTGTGGTGCATGGGAGGGTCCGACGCCGGGGTGAAGCAGGCGCTCCAAGAGGCATTAGACATCACGGAGAACTTTCTAGTCGGTTCGGGCCTGAGCCTGTCATCGGCAAAGTCTGAGTTACTACTATACAGACCCACGCGACAAGGACTGAGGTACCTCACTCCTTTAGAACAGATTTCCATAGCTTTATACATACGGGATTGACAGAAAATACTCAGGATGGACTCTATCAGGGTCCTCGGACTCCTGCTAGAGTCCAAGGGGGGCAACTCACGAACTATAGCCCGCATCACCTCCAAGACGGAGAACATGCTTAGGCTCATACTCAGGGTCTCGAACCGCAGGAGTGGGCTGAGCGAGAGCAGTCTCCTTCGGCTCTATCATGCATTTCTCATAAGCCACATTAATTATGTCGCTTCGGCGTTGAGCTGGTCCAAAAGAGAAGAGGCAAGAATTGATACACTAATGCGCAAAAGCATAAAGCAAGTTCTAGGCTTGCCTATCCACACTAGCACCGAGAAGCTCCTACAATTTGGCATGCATAACTCCCTCTCGGAGGTGATCGAGGCCCAGCAGATGGCTCAGGTCGTGCGACTATCGTCCTCGAGGGATGGTAGGCGCATCCTGGAATCCATAGGCTGCGGTCCTACGGCGACTAACCAGCGTAATGTAACACTACCACCCTCGATCAGAGGCACCTTTTCGGTAGCTCCACTTCCAAGAAATGTCCACCCACAATACAATGTAGGGCGCCGCGTAGCTCGGGCCCGTTCCTTATTAAAATCAGTTGCAAACAGACCGCATCTCGCGACCTTTGTCGATGCAACCCAGTACGGGCGTTCGGATCGCTTCGCAGTGATCTCGGTCGATCATAGTGGCACACTCCTATGCTCTGCCTCGGTTAGAAAGGTTTCGGCAATGATGGCTGAGCAAATCGCCATCGCCATAGCAATGAAGGACCCATCGCGTCCTAATGTCTTTACAGATTCGCGTTCCGCAGCTAGGGCTTTCGCCTCGGGCTCGATTTCGCATGAGGCAGCGGCCATCCTCGGCTTTGAGGGGGCTGCCGGGTTTGACACCATAACATGGTTCCCGGCCCACTTGGGGGCCAACGTACATCCTGATGTCCCCAACGCCAATGAGTTTGCCCATGACCGTGCGCGAGGTATCGCTCACCGCGGCGGTCCCGGCGGATTCGCAGGCGGGGACGCCGGAAGATACAGGGACTCGCTACTCACTTTCCACGAGATCATGACTCATTATCATCTATCTCGGAGGACTTTTCCACTTCCTCATCCTAAACTTACGCGACCGCAATCATCGGCCTACAGGATGCTCCAAACGGGGTCTTTCCCTTCGCGTGGTAGGTTCAGCCATTTTTCGCCCAACATCGAGCCGCATTGTCCGGACTGCGGCGAGGCGTATTGCTCATTACCTCATATGCTCTGGCAATGTCCTGCGTTACGTGACGCAGAGTTCAACAAAGAGGACTGGGAGGAAGCCCTTAACAGCGGCGACCTCTTGGTTCAACTTCGGGCTGTCCAGAGGGCCTGCAAGAGGGCGGAGGGCCACGGTCTTCCGGTTCCTACGTGGGAGCGGCCCGCGACTGCTACGGATTCCCCCTAAACGGGGCCGTTACAACGCAGTTCCTCAGGACCTGAATAAAGTTCTTTGTCTGCCTGTCATAAGTGGTGGACGGTGCTTCTCGATCCCCAAGTCCTCTCGCACGTTATTACTGGAGCTCCGCTCGGGTGGCCATCTACTACCACCTGCCATGGCAGTGCAAGACAATCCTGGTCCATCTAACACCACCAGCCCAGTGCAGCCTCCGCCGTCGACCCTGGCCATCCACAGCCACCAGCGTGATCCGCCAGTATTCTCGGGTCTCAAAGGGGATGATGTTGAAAAATGGCTACACACATATACGACCTCGTCAGCGAGTTGAACAGATGGGATACTCTACACAAGTTACGCACGGTCCCTTTCTACCTAACTGATGTTGCCAAAACCTGGTTTTGGATCACCTGGATCGAAGTGACATAGCACTGGGTCGGATGTCAGGGCCTGCTTCAACGCCAGGAAAGCCTTTTCACAGTCTTCGGACCAGACGAATGACGTGTTACTTGCGAGCAGTTGATGGAGCGGAGAGGCAAGCCTTGCGAAATCATGTATGAAGAGCCGAAAGTAGGATGCCAAGCCGAGAAAATTGCGCAGGTCTTTTTGACTCAAGGGACGGGGAAACTCGAGGATGGCGGGAAGCTTTTCAAAACCCGGTCGAATACCGTCTATGCTGACTAAGTGCCCTAGAACCTTGATCGTCTTGCTTGCGAAGGTCAATTTTTTCGTATTCAACTGTAAACCAGCTTTTGCGAGGCAACCTAGGACTTCGAGACGTTGCAGATGTTGCGAATAGGTAGATGAAAACACTATGATGTCGTCGAGGTAGCATAAACAGGTTTTCCACTTCAGGCCACGCAGTACGCTATCGATCACACGTTCGAAGGTAGCAGGCGCGTTACAAAATCCGAAAGGCATTACGTTAAATTTATATAGCCCATCTGGGGTGGTAAAAGCCGTCTTCTCTTTGTCAGATTCGGACACTGGTATTTGTCAGTAGCGCGATCGCAGGTCAAGGCTGGAAAAATACTCTGCGCCATGCAAGCCGATCGCGTTCTCGTATGGTGACGTCGGGCCTGCGACATCGACGAGGCGCTAGTCCAAAACACCGATCACATCCGTGCACAACGCTGCTGCTTCGCATCCCATCAGGGTTCCTTTTGGGAAGATTTAGTCAATTTATTATTATTATTTTATCATTATTACTATTATATTATTGTTTTTGTTGTTTTTGGTATTATATTATTATTATTTACGCAAAAACATTAAAGAGCTCAATATTTTTGAGGTCTGAGTGTGTTGAAATGTCATGATCATTAAATTCGAAGCACACAAACTGGCACATTAACAGATAGACAAAAACATGCGTGACAGACAAACGCTAACTTTCAACACTTTATTGAAGCCAGGGGAACGAAATATGCAATGACACACGTGACTTTACCTTACATGACGCCAGTGCAGGGGGCACAAAATAAGACATCATCATTGAGGTCACAGGTAACGTAATTTTTGAAAGATTGGGGGATTCACGGCTTGACCAAATATTTATTTCTCACCATCCATTTTCACCACCTCGATTAGTTCTAGCAGAAGCTCAATTTCGCTTCCTGTTAAAATAATTAAATGTTCTGAGATCCCGATTTAAAATGAAGTGTTGAATTTTAGGACCTGTGTGCCATATGCGTGTTTTTTGTCCTCGTTGGTTTGTTTGCTTCGAACTGATTCATCATGTTAGAGAACTCATCTCGCAAAAGTTACCGTTTCGATGTAGGCGTCCTTCTTTGTGCCTGAGAGATCAGTGTTGTTCACTGACATTTCGCTGATATTTCATCCGACATTCGAAAAAAATTCAAATAAATAATTAGGAAAAAAAGTACCAGCCCAAGCGGGAATCGAACCCAAGCCTTTTGCGTGGCAAAGAAGTGTTCTGTAGCACAAAGCAATGGCAGTGCCTGAAGCCTAATTAAGATAGGATTGCTGTAAGAATGTCATGTAGAGGGAAGGGTCATTTCGGATGAGAACCGGCGTATTTTGCATGGTATGGCCGATAGCGGTGAACGGGTTACCTCAACGTATAATTACTCCAGGTGTCAAAACATATTAACTGAGCAATGAGTGACTGGTGGCTGGCCACCCAATACGATATGTTAGGCTGGGCGTGGGACATTATGGATGCATAGTTGGTACATTGCAAATGTACAATCGACTTCAAATTAAATCCGAACAACGGCAAGCATTTGCATGGGCCATTTTCACAACTTATGTCAAGACGTTGATAGTACTTGCAGTATATGTATTCTACCTTTCCTTGAAACGGCTAACGCACACAAACCTTTCTTTCCTTGCGGCACGGTTGAAGGCAACGCGCACAAAGCCCTATTACGCTTTCGTGTTTTACTCTTGAAGCCGATGCTCAACCATCTACCAAATTTATCAACCTAATAATCAGTTAATCAATCAACTGACCAATCGATCAATAAAATATGCAATCAATAAATCAATCAGTCACAGAACATATCTAGGAACTACTATAAGGTCCTTGTGCAGGCGCACGCTAAATAAAATAAAAAATAAGCGCTACAATACAGACAAACTTGAGAAGAAAAAGAAAATAAGAGAGCCATAACACATAGACTAAGAAAATTTACAAAAATTGAAAGAGGAAAATACCATAACACGAGAAATATTTAAGTAAAATGTGAAATAACATTGCAGATATACAGACGTGCGGAAGGTTGGCATAAAGAAGGACATGGGGAGAATTGTCAGAAAACTGTCAGAAAAGTAGGAACCTCTATTGACTGTGGTCGGTGAAAATAACAATGATTGTAGACATTGAAAAACGTCAAGCTTAAGAAAATAAAACATTTTACACTTATATTGAATTTTGTGAGCGGTAGTGTTAGAAAAAATTGACAAATTCCACGTACAGCGGGAATCGATGATATGCGAAGTAAGATTGAGAAATCTTGATATGTCACTTTTAAATCCGCACAACATTACAAGGTGGAGGTAAATGATGCCGTACATGACTTCCATGTCATGATCATCATGTTTCGATGTGTCATTTACCTTCGTCATCTATTCATGTCTTGTGATACCAAATAAAGTATATCTGGAGCTAGCGAAACGGCCGCGAGTACGTAATGACCACAGTATATTGTCATATTCTTACATGACAAGCGTGTCACGATTATCATCTTTGCACCAGTCATATATTTCGTCAGCCCCTGACGTCATGTAACGCCAAATTTGGTATATGTGGACCTAGCAAAATGGCCACGAGCGCATCTTGAAGGGCCCAATCTACTCTAATGTAGCGTTGACGCACGCGCACGCTGGGCACAGTGACGCTACGTTAGCAAAACGCGAGTACTCTATCGTCTGGCGCCAAGTGCGACCAGCGGCCGTCGGCGCGGCCCGACGGCAATCGGCGCGAAATGCGACATGCTGCATTTCGCGCCGATGCGTTATCCAGACAACACTGCGTCTCCCTCTTTTCCTGACGGAGGGCCGCCAGATGCGCTGAAACGCGCATGTGTCAAAGCAACGCAGCGAGGCACGCGCCAGCGAGTATATGGCAGGACCGGCGCCTGGCGTGGCAACGCCGGCGTGACGCAACGAAAGGAACGCTGGTGAGGAGCACGTGCAGCGCGTCGCGTTGAAATGTATTGGCGCCTTGACTGTGGCATGTAGTCATGTTCTCACATGACACGCATCTGATGATAATCATGTTTGCACCAGTTACATACCTTCGTCCTGCATTGGCGTCACGTAATACCAAATTTTGCATATGTGAAGCTACGAAACGGCGGTGAGCGCATAATCAGTGTGGCATGTAGCCATGTTGTTACATGACACGCATGTCATGATTATCATGTTTGGATGCGTCATTTACCTATATCTTACGGTGGCGTCACATAATACCGAGTTTGGTACATGTGAAGCTAGCGAAACGGCCGCGAGCTCATCATCAGTGTTGCATGTAGCCATGTTGTTACATGACACGCATGTCATTATTATCATGTTTGGATGTGTTATTTACCTATGTCTTCCGGTCGCGTCGTGTAATACCGAGTTTGGTACATGTGAAGCTAGCGAAACGGCTGTGAGCGCATCATGAGCGTAGCATGTAATCATGTTGTTACATGACACGTATGTTACGATTTTCATGTTATGGAGTCTCGCTTGCGTTCGCCATGCAATCAGGCCATACCATAGCAGTTTTGCAACATGCCATGGGAACGAAACCACCGCAAGAGCTGCCGGACCATGAAATGTAAATCATGACATTCATGACATACATTTCATGACTTCCATGTTATGACTAGTCAAATATGTTCTTCATACAGTCAGGTTATGCCATACCAAGTATAGTATCGATACCATTATCGAAACGGTCAGGAGAGCTAAAAGTCGTAGTTGGCTAGATAGATAGATAGATAGATAGATAGATAGATAGATAGATAGATAGATAGATAGATAGATAGATAGATAGATAGATAGATAGATAGATAGATAGATACGCTCAATGTCGCCGAAGTTCGCTGAGAAATGCTTCGCATTTAAAATCACAGCATATCCACGGAGTGATTGATGAGTGGGCGAAGCTTAGGAGTGTTTTATCGGTAAACCATGAACCCATTATTAAACTCGTCCATCAAGTTGGTCCATCATTAAAGTCGTCCGCCCGTCCATCTGTCTGTCTCTAGCAGTGTTGCAGTGAAATCCAAGGTCTTTTGAAGTGAAACGATATTGTAAATGCCTATGAACATTTTCTGGACTCGCTCAATGATGTTACTGCTGGATTTTCGCTTTATACACTTGTGAAGATTCTCGATATTTCCGACATTGCCCTACCACCCATGCGGCTGTGTACTGAGGGACCCCTGTACTGAAGCCTAGACTTCCTCGTCAGTAAATATTCATGCCGCTGCTTCTGGATACTATTGGGAAAATAAACGAAATTAATTACGCTCAAAACATCTGTTGGAGTGCTTTAAATACTCTTTACTCGTTACTACTAGTCACACAACGTGTGTACATGGAAAGAGGCAATTTCAAGGTGTGCAGCCGAAGTAGGGTTTCTGAAAACAAAATGTTTGTATTGCCTTCGACCTGGAACGAAAACAAAGTTTTCCCTATGTGCATGACGCACGATAAGTAGTGATGAGAGGGAAAAAACTTCAAAGCGTTGGCTTGTCCCCAAAAACTTCAGTTTTTTTTGGAGAAAAGGAACAAAACATTCGTCGTGAACTCTCGCGCTTCCTTCGTCTGGTTTTTGGCCAATTCGTTCCTTGTGTCTCTTGGCCACAGATTGTTCGAAATGTCTGCGTTGCCGGCCACGTCGTGTTTAAATGCTTACATTGGCCATCTCGTTGGAGTCGGTAGTAATATCCCTGTTGCCCTCAGAACCCTCATAAACGATGCAAGAAAACATGGGGAAGCAGTGGTTTTGGAAAGTAAGAAGGCACTGAACTTCGCTATCTCATTGATATCGTTCACTGATATGTCTTATTTTATAGTATCAGATGTTTCACAACTGCAACTACGGTGTGCACTTGACTATATTAAGCGTCTATAGCAATTATATTTTTTTCATATGTGTAGTTTACAATTAATATTTAAAATTAAGGCATTATTCATTTATTTACGTGCCGTGGAACCACTATGGAGATTTAGTGCAGGTGCTCGCAAAAATAAAACGATATAAGGAAACAACACAATACACGAACGCTTTACAAAAATCAAGTTAAAAGACTGAAAACACACAGACAAACAGAAATCAGCGCAAAATGAAAAGAATAAAAAGATGAGACGAGAATCATGAAAGTTAACACTATATTGTCTTTATACTTTGTGAACAGTAGAGTATTGAAGGGAGTCGGCAGATGGTTGATTCTCTTAAGAGTACTGAACGCTAGGCAAGTTAATAATTCATAACTACAAAGCTGCGCAAAAAGTGACAAGAAACAGAGAAGGCACACACAAAAACACAGACTATATAGCAAGTAAAAGCTTATTGAAAGATACACATATATAACTAGTAAATAAAATATGACGTGAAAGATAAGAAATTGACAGTGAGATAATCTATATCTAGTTGGTGCAAAGTCACCGAAGGCCTCGCAACACGCGTGTCGTCAAACTTGTGTACATAAAAAGCCTCAGCAACTTCTCTCGCTGTCCTATCCCTGTTCCGGGACAACACCATTGTTTCGTGAAGTAATGGGTAACACTTGTAATCCCCGCAATGTAGGCCCAGACTCGACGAAGGGTGGGCCTTCAGCGATGTCCTGTGATTCATTATTCGGTTATTCAAACACCCTCAAGTTTGCCCAATATAGCACTTACCACATGACAAGGGGATGAGATACACCGCACCCATTTCACATTCAACAAATGTTTCTTCATGATTGACCTCACAATCACACCACTTTTTTTTCTTTGCCTTCAATTTTTCTTTCCACCGCTGTGCAGACTCGGCCCAACTTATTCCTGAACGAAAAAAAATCCCATTAACACCGAATCTGTTTTGCACCTTTTTCATACGGTGGGAGGAGGCATTGAAGATATAGAATGCACGTCAAAGGTAAACCTTTATCGATTCCCACCATGTCATTACCACTCTGTTTGAGGCTCTTTGATAATCTTTCACTGGGAAGGCTTTGCTTTTCTTCTGGAAAGTTCGGTAACCTAATCCTAGTAAGCTGGCCCTCAAAAGCATCTGACATTTAATGCGGGCACTACTTGCTATTCCCTCTGGTTAACTTAAACGAAATTGCAACATTTGCACAAGTGAGTAGTAAAAAGCAGTATATTATACCATGAACCAGTTTGTAAAGAAATAATAGGTCAGCGCAGTATTTTCGGCAGTGAAAGTGCACAATTTCCGGAAGGTTGTAGAAGAACTAAATTCTCAGTAGATTCTGCAAACACAGCCGAGAAAATGAAAGCCATGCATGGCAGCACATTTAGCTAGAGCAAAAGCATTTAGCATGCTATCAAAAAGAGCACCTAGATCACTGAATTCCTAAACTGACGCAACAACATGGTATTGACAGACTACGAAATTGACACAATGTATGTTTCCCTAGATATCCTTATGAATTCGATCTTTGCGGCATTCAGAGAAACGTTGTTTTTGTCACACAATTCAGAAAAAGAAAACAATTTTGACTGCAGCAAGCGACAGTCGTTAACTGAATAAATTTCTTTGAATATCTTGATGTCATCAGCATACAGGGAAGAGAAGAATAATTAATCACCTAAGAAACATCATTATCTCAAATTAAAAATAGGAGTGGGCCTAATATGAACCCTAAGTGACTCCATTAGCAAGTTAGTAACTCCACTAGAAACCTAAAAGATTCTAACCCCTAGTGGTGAGAAAATTCTTGGCTGCACAACTCATGTATGCCTACTCGTATTAATGGCTGAGTAGGCAGGTCAGCAGGGTGCAATAAATAAATAAACAAATAAATAAATAAATAAATAACTAAATAAATAAATAAATAAATAAATAAATAAATATTAAATAAATAAATAAAAATTTGGTAAATAAATAAATGGTTGTATCTCGAAAATATTATTCTAATTAGAAGCTGGCGTTCTCCCTAAAATACGTCCCGCTAAAATATATTGGCAGCTCCGAACAGCTAATTGCATTCCGAAAGAAAAAGAGAAGAGGCAGTGAGAAATTTTTGACTTTCATTTAATGAGAGGTTAGGCGTGCAGACACTGAAAACAAAAACTGGAAAGGTCTAATACAAACGCAAAGATAAATGTTTTAGCAAAAGGTCATAATAACTTATTAGGCTTAACGCTCCAGAACCACCATATGATTATGATAGATGTCGTAGTGGTGGACTCGGTAAATTCCGACTACCTGAGGTTCGTTACCATGCCCCTAAATATGATTACATGGGCTTCGAGCGTTATCCCCTTAATCATTAATGCAGCTGCCATATCTCCATAAAATATAAAGGTTTGTATGGGGATTAGCATGAATTTTGGTTTTGCACTGCAGGAAGATTATGGTCATTAACTAAAATATATTAGCAAGTTATGTACTTTATGATGATGATCTGCATTTTTTCGCACAACGAACGTGAAGCAGAAACTTCTGTTTTGTTCAGTTTCACTCTCGTTTCTTTTACAATAAACCTCTCTCTTTGATGTGATTAAATTATAGCACTTACTGGTACTGTGTATTGCAAGCTATACTCCTTAATTTTGATGACGAAAAACAACCTGATGCTGCAGCCGGAACTTTAAGAATCTCATTCTAATGGTCAGCTACAACGCTGACGCCACAATATGTATTGAGCTCCTATGTAAAGATTTTCGAGATCTTTAATTACAAGTCACAAAGTGGGTAAGACGAGAAGTGAAAAGAAAAGGAAGCCTCGATTGGCCGTACCCGTCAATGTAAACGGGGCTGATTTAAATCCAGCTATGCAAAATGAGCATTGGGAAGCCGAAGACGCAGAAGTGCATCAGAAATGATCCATAGGTGCTGCACAAAGCAAGAACCCCAATGCTTCTCATTATAAAGGCTGGCTCTAAACGTATGCAAATGATTTCACTTTAAATTAAGAGGGACAAATCTATATGATTGGTTATTCTAAGGATGACCCGGTTTGCAAGCTTCCGAATACGTACTTACGCATCGAAGTTCAAGTTACGCCTCCGAAGGCAAGGTTTTTCGCTTCGACCACGTTTGATTGCTGCCCACGTCGAGCGCTTCGAAGTTAAAGAACAAAGGCCTCGCTTTGAATGAAATAGACGACGGTTTTTGCAAGGTTGGAGCCAGAAGAAAACCAGACTGAAATACGGCGAAGGGGCAAGAAAGCAGGGGAAACATTGGCAAACGTAATTCTCTTTATTGGAACAATAAAAGAAATGATAAAGAACAAATATCCACTTATTTCTCAGTTGGTGCCAACATGACTTTTTTGCGCTAACGTACGTTGCAACACGTGTTGGCAGTACTAGAAACTCAATATTTGATAATAAAGCTGGTGCAATGCAGAAAAAAAAATAAATTACTTATGCGCAGTTAGTTCTTTCAATATTAACTTAGAAACAATCTACCTAACGTTTTGCTGCTATAATAACGTAAAACTTGCTGTATTACTGGGTTGCCATTAAAAATTTATTGAACCGTTGCGGCAATCACTTGACTTGACAAGGCAAACTTCTGCAAAGAAAAATCGGATGTATGCAATTAAGGGACATGGAAGGCAATGTCATAACAAACATGAATATGATAGTTGAGGTGGCGGAGGAGTTTTACAGAGAGCTGTACAGAAGCCAAAACAACCAGGATGATATCGTGAGAATCAATAATAGCTCATGGAAATTCAACATCTTACCAGTAACGACAGGGGAAGTAAGGAAAGCCCTAGAAGAAATTCAAAGAGAAAAAAACCGCTAGTGAGGATAAGGTAACAACAGACCCGTTAAAATATGGTGGAGAAATTGTGTTAAAAACTGGCCACCTTATATAGCAAGTGAATCTTGAGGGGAAGGTTTAAATAATCTTGGAATAACGCTAACATCATCTTAATACATAAGAAAGGAGTTGTCAAGGACTTGAAAAAGTGCAGGCCGATCAACTTACTGTCCATTCTCTGCAAATTATTTGCTAGAACAATAGCTAATAGAAGTAAGGTGGTATTAGAAATAAATAAACTAAGGGACCAAGCAGGATTTCGTACAGACTACTCCACGATAGACCATATTCATACTATCAATCAGGTAATTGATAAATTTGTAGAATAAAACAAGCCCCTATACATAACCTTCATAAATTACGAGAAGGCGTTTGACCAAGTCGAGACATCAGCAGCAATGCAGGCACTACGGAACCAGGACATCCGGGAACTTTACATAAACGTGCTGGAAAAAATCTACAACAGATCCACAGCCACAATAGTTGTCCATATAGAAAGTGACAGATTACAAATAAAGAAGTGTGTAAGGCAGGGAGGCACATCTCCAATGCCGTTCACCGCGTGTGTGCAGGAGATTTTTAGGGCCCTAGATTAAGAAACAAGAGTTAGGAATGAGAGTTAAGGGAGAGTATTTCAGTAACCTGTGATTTGCTGACAAAATTGTCTTGATGTGTAACTCAGGGGATTATTATCGCTCATGATTACTGAATGCGACACGGAAAACAGAAGAGTTGGTATGAAAAATAATATGCAGAAAAATGTATTGTCAACAGTCTCGGGAGAAAAGAGAATTTTACGATAGGTGGAGAGACGGTGGAAGTCTCGAAGAAATACGTCTACATATAACGTGTAGTAACCACGGAGCCGAACTATGAGAGTGAAATAACTAAAAGGATAACAATGGGTTGGATCACATTCGGCAAGCATTTTTAAATAGCTCATTAACCCTCAATAGGAAAGTATATAACAGCTACATTCTGCCAGTACTTATCTACGGAGCGAAAACCTGGAGGCTTACAAAGAGGGTTCAGCTTAAATTGAGGACGACGCTGCGAGCGAAGGAAAGGAAAATGATAGGTGTAACCATCACGGACAAGAAAAGAGTAGAGTGGACGAAGGAACAAACAGGAGTTGACAAAACTATACTTGAAATCAAGAAGAAATGGTCATGGGCCGGGCACGTAGCACGTAGGCAGGATAACCGCTCGTCATTAAGGGTAACTGAATAAATTCTCAGAGAAGGCAAACGCACTAGGGGGAGACAGAAAGTTAGGTGGGCGGAGGAGATTAAGAAGTTCGCAGGTATACCATGGCAAGAGAAAGCACAATATCGGTTTGATTGGCGTAATATGGGAAAAGGCTTTTCCCAGCACTGGGCGTAGTCAGGATGATGATGACGAAGTATATTCCTCGTTTTTTTTTCTGAGATCAGCGAATTAAAACAGAATTTCACTACCATGGGCACCAGACCTGTTTTCAGTGTTTTATGTCTGTTTAATTTCCACCTAGATCTTTGCGCATACAAGAGAAGGTTCGACTAAATTGAATATTTCTCTTTTCTATCCCTTTGTCTCGCAGCCGCCTATTGACCGGGAGGAAGCCACGCTCGTATTGTAGTTGCTATAGGGGACTCGCTACGATGGTTAGCATAAAAATTAAATAACCCAAGAAAAAATGACTTTTGCATCGTAAGGCTTCATAAAACAAGGTGAAGTGCTTTTCGCATGAAAAAAAAAGTGGCGTGATAAAACATCGCATGTGCTTTTTATTTATAACAGCTTCGGGCGCACTTCAATTACGGAAGTTTCAACTCGAGCTAATCTACCAACACTAACAGAAAGAAACCGCTTATCTAGACTAAAATTTCTATATCAACTAATAAAGGGACATTACAAGATAGACATTTCTGAAAGTTTTTCATTTTCGTCCGGTTATGCAACTCAACAAAGGCATGAGCGCACATTAACACCCTATGCAACCCGTAACAACTGCTTTAAATATTCATTTTTTTCCACGAACTATAAACGACTGGAACAAGCTAACCAACACCGAAGTTTTACAGCCATTCTTAACATTGTTTTCTTCTAGCCTCATTAACAGTGTTTAATATAGCATGCCAATTAAGCTTTGTGCCCATAAACGTTCGAATTTTTGCATATTTGTGTTGCTTTTTGCGTACTTTTGTTTCTGTGTGTTTTTATCTTCCTGTTTTGAAAATGTGTTCGTCTTCATATTGAGCATTCATGTATTTCTTGTAACCCACTCTGCGAAAATCCCTAGTAGGGATTGCAGTATTCATGAATAAATTGCATAAAAGAGAATATGACAAAACCATACCTGGTAAATGTGGCGTGGAGCTGCGCGCACTGCTGCATCTACAATTGAAGAGGGCAGAGAGGAGACAGAGAACGAGGGGTGAGAAGACAAAAGCCGTGATGAAACTGGAAATAAATATCAGTAGCAAAGGGCTGCGACAACAGCCGGCCATGAGTATTACCAAGATGTGGGCAAGTACTGGATCGGTGGGACAAGGGAACACCAGGAAAAGTGATGTAAAGTGTAATGCAAAGTATGTACCATGTCAATACTATTCTGAGTCTGAAATGCCGGCCGTTTGTTATGGGTTCAAAGAGGAGAAGATGCCAGTACGTGTACTGTTACCATTGATTTCAAGTAACAAGTGTTCACACAAGAGTTTTGCTGTGTGCCATGTTTGCTATCGTTTCGACAAGGCTTTGACATCGTTTGAAGCCACATTTGCAATTCAACACGACAACCAATATGAGTATTATATGCGTACCTTATTATTACGGCCTAAACCAGTGCCTGTTGCCAGAGTGGTGACAAAACGATTCGGCATGTTGTCTGCCAGAGTTCAAAGTATACCCTGAACAGATTAGTCATCATATTAGCATATATAAAGAGCACCAGAACCCTTTTTGAAGATTGCTGCATTCTTGGGCTGCATTTTTCTTCCCTTGGTATCAATTCTGACAAAGTCACCAAGGTAGCACCCGAGCTCCGAAGTATGGTGGTGACGATGCTTGGATGCTCACCAAAAAGAAGGGTGTTAGGTTGGTGCTATGATATTCGCAGTAAGATATAGGCGAAGTTATAAAGGTATACTGAGTGATTTTACTGCACTGTAAAGAGCTCCAAGTGGTTGGAATTATCAAAAGACCTCTACTAGAGTGTTTTATCCTGAAGCGCTTTCAGACGATAACCTCCATTTCGTTGCTGTAATTGACATCTCCCATGTAGAAGGTCACAAAACCCCTAGTGTTCTTCCTAAAGCCAACTAAACTTCGCGAGTGAACTGCTACTGCATGTTCTGTGAGTTTGAATTAGCAACCTATTTCTGTCTTTAATCTTCTTCACTGTCATATCTACTATTACCTACTTTTTCTTTGCAAAGTGCAGAGTAGCAAACAGAAAAATGCTCAGTTAACATTCCTTCCTTTGCACTTTAGGTTCTTTCTCCCTGGCCACATGCTGGTTAACCGATCAAGTGTTGGCTTTCCGGCCAAGTGCAGAAATGGCTGTCAATGTTCGTCTCCTGACTCAATGAGGGCTTCACCGAATGGCATGACTTGCAGAAGAAACGAAGCGGAAAAGACTTCGCCCCCATGATGCGGGTGTCTGCTATCCGAAAATGTAAAGGAATCTAGAGAGTGGAGGGTTCCGGGAACGTGAGCAAAATACGACGGCCGTACTGCCACCTCAGACAGGTATTGCTCGTCTTGCTGCGATAAATCAGTGGAAAGAATGACGCGCTAGCCGCTTGGCTTTACAAATCTCCTCGGTTTACTCCTTGCCGTTCCTGGCATGCTTCAACCTTTTAAAGCACAATGTTTTCAATCGATTGGCTCCTGATAGCTTTGTGTTGTAGCTCTTTCATCGTAGTGCATGGGTGGGCAATCATTATTGTGTTAAGGTACTGGAAATATTGCGATTGAACGTGACCAACGTATCTGAAATAGTGGGATGGCAGGATTCGTCAAGCAGTCTCTAGCTTGTACTATTCTTTCGGTCTGTTGGCTTTGACCCTAAGTAGAAGCCCATCTATCGAATCTCTTTTTCCGTTGCCCCAGCGTCGGGTAGCCAACTGTACACGTTTCTAGTTGACCTTACTTGCCTTTCTTTTTTCTTGCTACCTTTCTTTTTAGCTACACGAACAGCGTCCGGTGGCATAAGCTATCGCACATTTCGCTAGATTTCGATTGATCTAATATCTTGAGATAGTCGCAAGAAACGTTTACGTTCAGACGCGTCAGATATGTAAGTACTATGCGCTAAAAATTGTCAATTTGAAAGTCTCTGGTCATGTGCATCGCACCCATTTCATGGAATGAGTCAGGTGCGCTTCGTAAACTTTATCGAGAGGTCGAGTCTTCACTGCTGGGCTTCTCAGCACAGGCTACACTATTAGAAATAAGGTTTGTGAACAGTGAGTAAATACATGCACCTGTCGGTTTTGAACGCATTTCACTACTTTCGTGGCATCTCTTTATTACACAGTAGCTACTTGTCAATTTGGTCACGATTAATCAAAGGGGCTATCTTGGTCTTTCTACAAGGTGATACTAAGCCACATAGTGTTCAGGGGCTTCGTAGATACCATAGTCTCTAATCCCGCAATTTTTATAGTGTCGTACACAATTTAGACAACGTTGGTTTTTATTGATTATAATAGAATAACGTGATTCATATACTGGGCAAAGATACTGGGCACAAAATATCATTGTTCTAAATTTGATGGCTTCTAAACAATGCGAAGCGTGTTAGTTCAGAGTGTTATCTCAAATGTTGCTGTTCACTAGCTAACAAAGTAGTGGATTTCACTGACGTACATGTCATTGCCTTCACTTACCACGAAATAAGCACTTTTGTTGCAATTAAACGCTCAGAATTTAGTTAGTGATTATGCCGACTTTTGTTTAGAATGTTAAAGTTTGGAACCGAACGTGACAAGCTTAGCGGGAAACTCCAGATTCCGCCTGCAAGATAATGCATGCTCTACTGTGATCACAGTTGGAACACGAGAAATGTTCGCGTCCCACATCATTTTGTGACATAAAATACTACGGATGGACAAACATTGAAACCTCGCATATGTTCTTCGAAAATATTTATTTCATTCATAAATTTAAAACTTGACTTTTGAGAACCTCCAAATTTATTGTTTCACACGTAAGTACAACGACTATATATAATATTTTTTTGCTTTTTTGCTTTACCTTTTAACTGGGGTGTCACTGTCTTTCTGTCAGTCGATGGATGTAAATGCATGCAGCTGCCGTCGCTCTGTATTTGGTGAATTGCTCCGACTTAAACATAAATGAACGTTGCAGCCATACGCTACTCGCAGAAAGAGGCTACTTACATGCGCATGCTGCTAACGGAAAGATGTCTCCACATAATCAAAGCTGAAATTCACTCCACATGACATACGCTGCAACTACGCTGTGTCTTTTGCAAACACTTAGACCCAGGTCAACTATGGCCTTCCATTGGTGAAAATTAGAGCACCACAAATAATCATTATTGCATAGCGCCCAGCTTTATATTGGTGAGCTTCTCTTTCTAACGCCCATTCAGTCAGAAAGGTGTACCGTCAGCGAAGACAAGAATAGACGTGCAAGACAAAAAAAAAAAAAAACCGAGCTAAGGTCAAGCAGGCCACAAAACAGTGAAAAACAGGCGCGTCATCACGTTGACGTCATTAATCAAAAAGTTAGGGTTCTCTAGTTATGAAGAAAAATTGACTCGCGCAAGCCCTCCTCCTTTCTACCAAGAGTTGTCGCTGCTGCAAAAATTCGTGTAGCTGGTTGCCGATGGTACACAGACACCAACTGAAAACACCCTCACTAGCAATCGGTCTGGTCTGCGTATGCTATAATCATGTTGCTCAGCGAACCTTTGGTGAAGTTTTCCTTTTTGTGGTTCTGCAAAAGCCTGTTTGTGATTCAGGTAACCTTAATGGGTGTGCGAATGAGATTTAGACAAAGTAGGGTATAAACTTGCAGGTGTAATTTAAGCTCATCATCTCGCTCATGCTGTGAGAATGTATGTGGGTGAAAGCCGATGCAGCATTCCATGCACGAGTGATCTGGCAGATGCTGCTTTGCGTCAAGAGAACGTATAATCCAGCAGCGAAGCACATGCGCAGTGAAGCGATGCTGATTCGTGAATCAGTGCTGCGGAAGCAGAAAGGTAGATTTGTGTGAGTCTGCGGTGGCAAAGTATATAGACCCATGTTTAACCATGTAGGCGTGTATGTGTTTTTACAAGACACAGAAATAGGGAGCAGAAAGCTGTGAGCACAGGCACAGCTCACAGTTTCTGTTCATCTGCTGAATGCCGACCACCATGCATGTTCACTGTTTAAATTGCAGATTGTTAGATAGCATGTTTCGTCACACGCAGAATTATTTAAATACAGCCAACAACAAACACATGACAAGTATTATGGTGACATACAAATATTACAGACTCGGAAGGTCAAGTCACTCTGCATTGCTATTTTATTTGTATTTTCTTTCTGGTAAACCTCCCTGCCTTCTCCCTTTTTGTTGCTTCCTCTCCCTCCTCTATGCTCTGCGTAATGCGAATTGAGCTAATGATCGAACTTTTTATCATTATAACCATCACAGCTCAAAACGAGGCCAACACATAGTATGAAGTTATGACAAAGTTAGACAAAACGTTTTTTTAGTTCTACACATTCCTATCTATATGGCACTGAGGATAGACCGTTAGCGCTTATTTGGGTTACTGAATAAATTATAAAATGAAATTTAAAGGAGTCATTCACTGAGCATTGTTTCAATTTTTGACGACCCCAACAACGCTCGTTTAATTACAAATCGAAGAACTCCTCCAAAAAAGGGCTTTTAAATAAAGCTCTAATTGTACGTTAGTCTAGCACTCTCATAAGCCACCCTTCATTTTTTCGTCCTTGATAACATGGCCCCTAGATGCAAGCGAAACAGGGTGAACGCATGATGCGCGTAAAGAGGGAAGCCCGTTCATTATTTCCATATTTCGGTATCTTGCAATTACCAAGTTGCTGGTGTGGCTGACTAGATATTGAATGCGAATGCTTGCTCTTTGTCGAAGATTGTTAGTCGGAGGATCATCATTAGCAGAGCTGTTGAAAGCATGCAAACGCGAGTTGATTTCTACGATGGGTGGTGAACTGTTAATTACGGCGCTGGGAGAACTTGTATTGATCATAGAATGAGTACTCCGTGCTTCTACGCACGAAATTTCTGGAACTAGCTGTTTTATGCGACAATCGATTTGAGCCAGACAGTTACAAGTTGCATTTACTACCACAATTACCCAAGATTTAGATAAGTGTAAAAGTACCGAAACAAAGAAATATAAAGACTGAAGGCAGCACATGGTGGCTAAGTGAGATAGAGGCAATTTCGCCATTTTATTTAGGAATAAAGACAAAAGGAGCAAACAAACCAAGAGGATGGGAGAGAACCTGGGATGTCGCGAACACAAATAAGAGTGCTCAGTATAATATACAGCCTCTCAGTCAGGCAACATCCACAAGTCGTAGCAGTGCTTTCGTTGTATACACTATCCACCATATACTAGACAGTGCCCAATGATATTGTCGAACATGGAAGGGCATTCGTGAAGCTTGCTTAGAGTTGCGATGAGGCAACTTGTTTCACCTTCTAGTAACGGCCAGTCGCAGTCTTCTACACTGTTTGTTGCATGACTTTACCGGCAACATTTTCTGGGGAAAGCAGTCATCACTGCACCCCTCAGCAACACAGTAATTCCTTCTGTCGAAAAGCTGTAGTACAGAAAGAGCGCCCGGCTAATTTTATAGTCTCCATGTATGTGAATACAGAGAGAGAGAGAGAGAGAGAGAGAGAGAGAGAGAGAGATGAAGAGGAAGGCCTGGAGGTTAACCAGATATTAGTATGGGGATTGCTACCCAGAATCGGCAAGGGCTAATATAGGCAAGAAAGAAGGTGCAGAGAGAAGGAAATAAAAATAAAAAAAAACATGCACGTAACCACTGAAAGAACACAAACAGCAGAATCGCATTCTTATTCCAGTCGTCCAGAAAGGCAAGTTGCTGAAAAGAAGCGTGGGAGCACATGCAGAGAAGGCGACATTGTTCACTTGCAATACGCACCTGAAAAGACGTAAAATAACTTTCTAATCAGAAGAATAAAGAGCGTATATTCTGTTTCCAAACTTGATTTATATCTCACTGGTATAAGTATTCAAGACGTCTTTTAATTTTCCGTCGTTGCGTTTACGTTCATCACCTTTCGCATTGCACAGTACTTCCTTGTAAGCTTCTCTCGCTTGTAAAGCGTGTATTGCTGCAAAATGAATTGGTGTGCAGAGAAGGCATTTTATGCATAGCTGAATTCTCCATCCCTGTAATATAGGATTGTTTGTTTGTTTGTTTGTTTGAGTTAATTTCAATGCGAGAGCGTTAAATAACTTTCCGCAGAAATTCGGACGTTGGCGTTCGTGTCAGCGTGGACGTCGTTAACTGTGAGCGAAAAATCATCATCTTATCCGTGACTCAAAATCAAGAAAGATGCATATAAAACACAAAATAAAAATATCCCGAAATGAGTAACAAACCCATGCCGTCGGCGTGGTAAGAAAGTGTTCTACGTACCACAAAGCCGCAATATTTGTGGAAACTGTATAAAAAAACTCTACGAATGTCATGCAGTGAAAAGAGTATCCTCAACGCATCGTATATTGCGTGGCAGGAGCGTAGAATCGCACCAGGCATCAAAATATGTTTTAAAGGCCGACTCATTTCATAAAAAGCGCTTACACATATAAAATCATCATAGGAAGCAGAAGCGAAGTGGCTATTGGCTATTAAAAGAGAGAAAAGAAGAGAAAAGTGAGCCCCGTTATTGTCTGCTTCGATGAGCGACACTGCCACAGTAGCTCACAAGGGATGGGAGTGAGGAGGGATAAAAAGGATAGGAGTAAAGATGTGGGAAAGCCGAAGAAGGCAGAAGCATCAACACAGGGAACATTAGGTTCATGTGTTGTGCTACAGATGCAATGCGGGCTCCTTACTTATTCTTAAAACGAATAATTATAGCGTAACAGGCACCTAACTACAGCGCTTGCAATAGGCATTCAATGACACTTTGAAATGGTCGTTTTCGGGTCCACAGTAAATCGTTTCTAAACGGCACGGTTGAGGCATGCACCGATAATTGAAGGAGGCTAGCAGTTAAGAAGGTGATGTGCATGAGTCTCGATTACGCTATCTGAATCAGCTCTTCAACGCGAAGTTGAAGCGTCCTTCAATTTGTGTGTTTGTGTGTGTGTGTGTGTGTGTGTGTGTGTGTGTGTCTGCGTGCGTGCGTGCGTGCGTGCGTGCGTGGGTGTGTGCGTGTGCGTGTGCGGTAATTCAATGTCACAAAGATCAGAGCAAATAACTCTATTCAGTGTCCTACTAATCGGTGGCATGACCCTAGATCTTGTTTAGGCTTCCGTCAAGGTTTGACTCCTTTGGCGGCTCCCTCGGCTCTCTGGAGAATATGGGTGAAAAATAATTAAAGAGCAAGTCCACTTCAAATGTGGGTGACAGAGAAACTGTTTAAAACACGACCGAAGGTCACGGAAATATATTTCAAGTCACAGAGGATCACAAAAACTGCGATCAAGACCGAGAAAGTTCCGTCTGAATATAGCGGCTGCTACAGTATATATAGGTTTGGGCCCGTAATTAGTTCGACAGAACGAAAAATAGTTGGCTTACCAAAGCGGCAACAAGTAATGGGCTCGTTCACTTGGTTATGTACCTTCTTTAGGTCAATAAAGATGCCTTGCAACATGTATGATAAAAACTGAGAAAAATTATAAATTACGTGTAGTTTATGTTACATTGTGAATCTGTCAAGCAAGAAATATAGTACACAAATTCATTGTATCAGAGTTTACGTCTCAGAAACAACAGGAGGGGGAGTAAAAAAAGCAACTAAATTGCTATATCGTTGTAAGTCTTTTTAGGTGGTTGGATTAGGAAAAAAAAAACTATCTGGGGAGTCTCGGAAAGAACCCACACTTTCTTACTCCTAAAAATTTGCAGTGTAGTGGAAAAGACAGCGCAACAGTACACAGTTACATCCCTCAAGAAACGCTGCACTCAAGCGAAGTTATTAAAGCAGACGGCTTACGCAAGGACGAACTTCAATATATCGGTTCGCTGGCTGTCTCGCCGGTCGCGTGATTTTCAATTACGTTTTCAAAATCTAATTCCGGTGACCTCCCGAGGGATTTGTTGCGTTCAATTTATGTGTTCCTCTCTTTGTCTTATGGGTGTGTTCTCGTTAGACCCGATGAGCCAGGACTAGCCTTTGAAATAAAAGAGAGAGAGAGAGCGAGCGACAAACTTGGACAGCCTTCTGTATATGCGTGAAACTTTTCTGTGTACAGGGTCCACAAAATCCAAATATTCTAAAATATTTTTACAGCAGGCCTGTTATGGCCGAGATCTACCGTGTGTCATAGATAAAAATGATCATCATCATAAACAGGCAGGTGCTCAATCACTGCCCATTTTATGGACACAGATGGCTAATAGGAAGAACTGCAACGTGTGGCCCCTAATCAGTGTTCCCTACCCGGGGGTTTCATTGTTAATTTTCAGTGAAGCAGTGTATTGAGTATTATAGAACTTGCCCTATTTCTGTACCACATACGCACTTTTAGCGCAGAGCTGTTATGATCGAGGTTTTCTGAGTGGCATACAGAGAAAGAGGTAGAAAGCCACAAACTAAAAGAAAGTTACAAGGAGAGCTAGCGTATTGTGTAGTATCTTATTGTACAATATAAAAAGGGGTGGTAAAAGCCTAACCAAATCAGCATGAGCTCGGGGTACACCAGCCTTGTTATGACCTAGAGTGCTATGCAGGATGGCGCGAGCTTCTCGTGCAGACGTTTGCACTGAGCTTGCTCTACAGCGGCCATAGCATGACGACCGTGTGGAGCGCGGGATGGCAGCGCTGGTGAAAATGGCTGCAAGAACGTGCGTGGTGTCAGAAATGCATGTTGGGCATTTGCGGTGGTTAACAAAAAAACACGGCGTGCATATACACGTCAGTACGGCCACTTCGTCAACATTTGAGCTGTGCAGGACCATCAGCTTGATTATCACGCTTTGTTTTTGTCATCTCAACACGCCCCTCCCACTACAGGGCTGGCAAAATATAATTTCAAACTCGAAACGATACAAGATACTAAGACAAAATGTATTAGAAATACAGATACAAGACACGGCCTCAAAAATTGTGTTGATACGATACCTGATAAGTATATCTTAAGATACTCCGATACATTCGCCAATTTTTTTATATGCGTATTTCCAACAATCTGGTAGGGAATGCGTAAGCTCAAAAACGACGGCTTGAAGACTTCAGGAATTTTCCCAATTTCGTTTTAATAGAATGTTCGTTGGTATCTCCAAATTCTTATTCCAAATTAAATTATTTCGCTTATGAAGTACTTATTACGATTAGATGTATCTGCATAAGAGGACAGTTCTGCATACATTTCGCTGGCTGCTCTTGTTGCTTGTCAATTCTGTATTGGATGAGGGTCGCTGTTTAAACAGCTTTCATGTGCGCGCCAGCTCGGCGCACAATACGCGCGCACATGAAGGCTCCTTACCTCTGGTTTGAACACACTGCCCAACTTTGTCGACCGTTCTTGACGCGATGCCTGGTTCCATCGAAACCACAGTGTTCTGAGGGGTGCATTTTACTTCTATAGGGCCAGTCAACAGGCTCCGACTTTTTTTAGACCCCCCAAACAAGCTCTCCCATCTTTCCTATTCCTGACTGACATCCTTGCAGGCACAGTGACGTAACTCAGCGATCGGCGACGCTGACTTCATTACTGTTGGTCGAGACCTGGTTTAGACCAATCGACGAGCTGCGTGCTGCGTCACGTCACCGATTGTCAAGTTGACGTCGATGCGCGTGGAAGGAAGTTGGTCAAGCCAATGCCACCTAGATAATTTCAGGCCTGCTCACTGTGTCTGCCACGGGCTCTGACGTCACTCCCTTTTGACTGGTGTGTTTCGCTGCACAGGTCTGCCTACGCTTGCTCTCGTCGCTCGACGGACATGGATTGCCAAACCCGACGAACGTTTTCGTGGTGTGCTGGTGTGCTTGTTGGAGACTCGAGAGCACCATAATTTTATGTGTTTTTGAACTGCAGCGTGGATATGTGTTGTTTTTTGTGCACTGGATATTCGCAATCTCTACGGCTGAAAATCCGAATGGTTGGGCGATGCTGCGTGGCGCGTAAGGACAACAGAAGAATAAAATTGGAGCATGTCGTTCGTCAAGCTGACGTCGGCATTCGTTTTTTTTCGTGACCCGAAGGTACGTGTGTCCGTACTACATATTTCTAAGTTGTTCCAATGGCCCCATGTTCACCATGTTTTGCTTTTGCCCTAAAATAAAGGTGTCATGTGTGCTTCTGACTTGTTGGCGTAAGCCCTGACATTAAAATAAACACGCGTGGCAAGAAGTTTTCAGAACAGGCGTTTTTCCTTCAGGGTCGGTAAACATTCTGCTATTGGCGATTAGCGCCACGGACTGGTATTACCTCTGTTCACTTGGTTGATAAACATGGAAGGAATGTTGTTACGTTACTTAGTGCATTGGTTTTGTGCATAGTGGTTTCTTGCCGGTGTTCCTACCGCTTTATTGTGGTGTTATTGCGGTCAGCACCTCAGGTTAATATGTTTCCTTGAAGTTAAGATTCGTGCAAACACTTACGATGAAGCGCTTTCTTAATTGCTTTTGAAGTGTGTGAATTTGACTTCAACCTAGAATATTCAAGTACCACTACCAAAAACCTGCCAATTCATGAACCGGCAGTGCAGTAGAAGTGCCCACGGGGGCTGCACAGTTTAATATAGACCGAGTACTAATATTTTTTCTCATGCCCTAAGTTATATGACGGACTACGCACCACTGCGAGAGAGGCCAGAGCAAAAGAGGAAGCACCGCTACTTGTGTCGGTCACAAGAAGTTTTTGTGAAACGAAAGATTTTGTTTTCTCTTGCTAAAGTCATCAGCTGATATTGTGCTGAATAACATACTTGGGGCAGCAGCGCACACTCTCCTCAATAACTACGTCCCTACGAAGATATATATGCTCGAAAGAGTACAGATAAAGCTGCAGAAAGTTTGCAAATCAGCAGGAACAGTTTCTCTGCAAGCTCTAGAGAGTGTGTGCGTGTGTGCGCTAATAAAGAATACATATTATCTTATAGATTTTATCACTTTGTAAGTCTATCATATTTTGCTCTTATAGATCGACCATTTGTTCGTTGGCGCACAATCTTTGATTTTTTCGTGAAAGAAATGGCTCACTGGTGAGTCTCCAAAGACTTTCAGGTGCAATACATACTTAAACCAGCCCTTTTTTTTACCCCAAGGGCAAACTAAAGCTGTTATGCATGTAAAACTCATCGCGAACGCTTTTATCATAACGGGAGACGATGGTGGCAATGAATTCACAGCCTCCCGTGCTTGCGCTCGCTTGGATAAAACGAGTGACGTCACGGTGGCTGTGAACAGGCCTGATAATCTTCTAGGTGGCACTGGTCAAACGTAGAAAAGATGCGCGAGCTGGTTTGGGGGGCATGAAAAAATAAAGGTTGGAGCCTGTTGACTGGCATTTAGATGCGAATGATTTCTTATCGCGTCTCATGCCTCATGCCTCAAGCTCGCGCTTTGTGCCGGTCCAGGAAGGCACCCACAAAACTGTCGCTCCCTTATCCCTCTATCACCTCACAAAACTGACTCGGGTAGCGTCTGCTAGTAAAAAAAAAGTGTCTTCTCGCATTGCACAACAGTTCATCGGCATTAGAACGGGTGTTAGCATTTCAGTGAAGGGAGTCTTTATTTGGTTTTCGCTTGACGTCAAATTCAACGCCTCTCCATCATTCAATAAATAAGAATAATAAAGACGAAATAACATTGAAATAACCAAATTACGCAATATCGCTCGGCCTCCCCCTCCCCAACTGTGCAACGCATTTACTCGATTTCCCCTCGTGTGAAGCTGCAGATAGCGTTTTTTTTTCTCCCGAGTTTCACCAAGCTCGGGTGATCCTACATAGTGCCCCTAGTCTTGAGTGACTCAGGGCAAGCCGTGCATTTTTAATTATTGAATGATTGAATATGGTTTCACTCATTCTTGCTTTGCTTCGCTTCAGTGTTGCTGTGGCTATAGGAGTGCTGCAGCTGACCAAACATCAATAGTTTTACTCTTATAATATCACAAAAAAGTATTGCCACAAAGGCGGTAAAAATAAAATTGACGAGCAAAGACTAGAACCGGCTAATGCTTCAGGCACTCATCTGCGGAAAGACACGGTGCCGAGCTTAGGATAATATTTATGTTGTTAGTTACCACGTTAGTCTTGACAGCTAGAAAGCGTGGGAGGTGCACAACCGATTAATTATAAACGCACTTGAAGAAGGTGCAAGTGATGCTACAAGTGGTAGGGCCCGAAATACAAGTATTCTTGTGGTAAAAGTATTATCTCTTGTACGAAATAATAGTACAAACAATAAAATTCAGAAATGCATCCTGACGTCTATTTAAAACAATTGAAGCAAAAAAAGCCCAGCTAGTTGGTAGGAATGTATTATGGAATAACGCAAAAAAACACAGGGACACAGGCCACGTCATTGCTCGCTATTTGCGAGTGAGCTGTCCAACTTTTTAGGTCACCAATAGCATAAAAAGGGCTTGTGAGTCGGGGAAGAAAAAAATGAGTGTTATAAAATATCTCACGACGCTTTATACAAAAGGTTTACAAAAAATTACATTGCGAAGGTAACATGTACCGCCTATAGCAAACTTCGTCATGTGTACCTTGTGGTCGAGCACGTGTTTTGTGAAGGAAGTAAAAAAAATCAAGGGCGCATATACAGAAAAAACTAGTTACAAGATCATGAAAGTAATATCCCGATAAAGTGTAAAAATAAAGGTCACATAGACCACTGTGAAACAAGTGGGAAATTTGAGCCACACCTACGGATTGGCTTATCAGGAGTATAGTTGAAGGGCCCATTAGCTCCGCTAACTAGTCTGTGTAGGGAACTAGGCATTTACGGTTAGTATAATGACGTCACGTAGGGAGCTGCAACACTTTTTTGGGTCGTTTCATTCCGCAAGTAGTTTATCAGAGACACTTTCGATTCACGCAAACTCCAGCCTTTCGAGGTGCGGTTATTTACAACAACAACAAAAAAGCCCGAGCACGCATGAAACTTTGTTAACATTGCTGCACGAGGTCAATAAAAATGGACCATCCGTGATAAAACCACCATAACATTTGTTTTAGCCAAGGCGTTCGCCATTTACGCAACCTCTTTCCGCCTTACCGTTTCTTAACGCCGTAAGCGTTTGCGCTTGGCAACTTCTGAGTCGTCTAAAAGAAGATAACTAGTATAGCTGTTCGCCACGTAATGCGCGCACGTAGACACTGGGGCTTCTCTGCCCATTGGCACGTTTTTCTACCGGTGCCTCCTCCCTCCGACTCGGCTTTCATCGCACCTCGTCTTTCTCCTAGCAACTTCTTTCCAGCGCATTTAATAAGAATGTACTGTGTCGCGACGTTGAGCCAAGCGACGACCCTGTTTGCCTTTCTTCCTCACTTCTTCCCGCTATTACACTCTGTCCCAATTCACGTAGATATCGGGCCCTCTTTTAGAGAAAAAAAGTGGCTGCTTCTAGCACGCCAGCAGTTTATGGAGGCGACCTCATCTGGGTGCCTCCCACTTTTGTCAGGGAGAACTAAAGCGGGTCGAAGTTGAGACGGTTAACCGCTGGCGTTTTTATGCCCTGCTCAAGTGAGTCTCAGCTAAAAGTGAGTGGGGAAGCAGCATGAAAGGGGCAGGCTCACCATCAATTGAGGCTGTAAACAAAAGCCCACGCAAAAAGATGTGATATTTACACGCTGATAGTGGCTATTCCGTATTCATGCTTACATTCAGGTATATTCAGCCCCTTTCACCATGATATCATGACTTTTCCCACTTGCTTTATGGGCCCTTTCTTTGATCTGTTAATTTTACTAGTCTTGTTTTTTATTTTTACCGGCAGTCGGCAACTTCAGCCTGCGCCATTTACTGGCACCCCCCACTGCCTTAATCCTGTTGTAATACCCCTATTCTAACATTTATTTCGCTACCCAAAAAACTTTCAACATCAACAAAATTTTTTTTCAATATCACATTTTTCTTGCGCTTGTCCTTGTCTATACTGTCCGCGTCCAGGTAGTGCGCTCTCATTTCACCAACTCGCCCAATCAAGCACATCGACAAGGTACATTTTCCCCACATCTCTCAATATGCTCACCCTTAAAATGTATTAATTTCAGAACGACCTCTCTTTTAAAATGAATTATTGCATTTTATCCAGAGGCGAAACAACAAATATGACGGCGGGCACTTCGAAAAACGGTTCAAAGTGTACATAGCCAATCTTCACTTTTTCCTTCTTTTTCTCCGCGGTGGGCGATACCGTGAAATTTCGGGCATCCTGCAGGTGTTTGGCCACACTGTCGCACCTGCTCCGGCAGACAGCGGCAGTACCCTGATAGTATCTTCGTCAGCCGCTGGTATACAAGCCGCCACAGCAGTCTGGTAACACTGGTCTCCCCTCTACGTTAGCCTCATTCATGTGAGCGGGGTCACGGGTCGAACATTTGTGAGAATATATCCCCCGAGCTGACGTTACTATAGGCTCCCCTTTAATCCCCTGAGTATTTGTCACATGTTCGAACACCCCTCTAGGTGCAGAAAGCTCTCGGTTGGTAGCGGGGGAAGATTTATACATCAACTGACAAAAAGCAAGAAAGGCATTCGTTACCACTGCCTTAGAGAGAAGTACAGAGGGATCCTCACAGTTATTTTTGTGTGGCATTTTCATTGGGCTACGTGAATACGGAAGAACAATATTACCTTTTGGTGCACGTTGAGCTGAAACGAAACTGTCAGCTGTAAATAGAAGCATTCCTCACAGATCTACTACTCTCCGAGCCAATGCAAGCAGAAACTATTCGGAAGCACGTCGTTGCTGCATTGATAGTTTTGTCTGCTGAGCCAAACCATTATTCGGTCAAGGCTTGGGTGGTGCCCAAGCAATGGCAATGTGCCGACGCTCCGCATTCATTGGCAAATTTCGTGGCACCAAGCGCATAGCCCAGAATACGAAGATATCCGGGAGCTAGAAAACACGGTGCTTATTCTGAATGTCGAAACTTATTATGTCTTGGTCACAAGACTGTGTTGGCTTAATATTTCAGTGCCGATTCGTTGTCCTGAATTACTCGTAGCTGATGTCTTGAAATTTCCGGGTTGATTTGCCGTCCGCCGATTTTATGAAGGGTGGCCTCACGGGTTTTTATGCTGTGGTTGGTTCATCTTTCTTTACAGCCACCGGCATCGACAGCGCTCGTGGCTTTGTTTTCAGAAGTGTTTGCCTCTGCTGTGTACAGCGTTCCCACATTTTCTTCAGGTATTGTTGTTGCGCTCAGCATTCAAATTTTAAGTAACTCAGCGTGTTTTTTTTATTTTTGACTGTTCCTTGTTCACATCTTATATTTCAAGGAAGCACAGTGATTCCTAGGAAGAAACTTCATTGCAGATACCGACTATGAATGGGAGCCATCAAAAGGCATTCACAATTCGTCTGTTGCAACCAGTTCTTATTCATAGCTTATTAACAGCAAAATTAGTTTATAATTTTTTGTGATCACGCCTTAGAAAATACTTTGCGCTAGTGATAGGTGCAAAGTTTCATGCTGCTTTATTTTTACCTTCCAGCGAGTCTTCTAAAATTTAACGCCAAAGAAAATCGCGCTTCTAGTGTCTTGCTTTAAAAAAAAAACAACAACTTATTTATACGTGCGAAAAGCTTTCGCGTAAATTTTACAGTTTGATAAGGCCAGCATTAAAACTCCTCTTTTATTTTGAAGAGAATCATGTTCGCCATTATTGAGAAGTGGACATATTTTATTATTGACGTAGTATCTTTTACTTATGCAGGCTTTTTAACGACTGCTATTTCTGGAAGGAGTGCCTGCTTAGAGCTTAGGTGGGAAGTAATCTATTATGAATGAGCTATAGCTTTTTCATGGTAAAACAGAACAATAAAAATATAGGCGTGACGGCGCAAAAAATTACTAGGGAGGAGTTTCCAGATCTCGAAGACCAAAACAGTTCGAGACACTCTATTGGACATGTTCAGGAAAAAAAATAACGGACAAATAAAGAAAACAAAAAAGGGAAAGAAGACAACCACACATTTGTAGCATGAAGCAACAAGGAAATACATACGGACTTCTCAGAAAAAAAAACTTCTTTGTTGCCCAAAATTCGTCCTGGTACTGACTTCACCTGTACCGGAGTTCATATTCCGGAACAGGACGAACGTTTTGGCGACTAAAACGCTTTTCTTTCTGACAAATTCATAATAATTTTCTTGTGACTTAGTGCTACAAACGAGTGGGTGACTTCTTCCCATTTCTTAACCGTTCCGCCACCTTGCAGATTTTCGCAGAACACGTTTGCAAATAATGATAAAGTAGTGAGAACCGACAACGTGATGAAGTGTTAGATAGGATGACATTTCTAGTAAAAATAGACCACATAGTTACTTCGCGAACTACGAGAGTGTGTGCAATCAGTGACATGATCATACCTGAAAGGGCATAATTTGAGAGTCATAATTTTTGAAAGCATGGTTGGCCTATTGAAGGTGCCACATTTTGAACTTTTTTAGTCGTAATCTTTACATGCTTCGCTAGTTTCGATATAAATTTAAACTTTGGCTAGAGGTAGCTGAGACACCCTGTATATATGGCTATATCTTGAATATGAGTATATGATCGTATACCTTATAGAATTGCACCTAAATAGAGGCAGATCGAAATAAGTGGCATCTTTGCAAGACGAAACTTAGGGATTTGATGAAACACTTTTGGAAAAGAAAGAGAGCTTGGGCGGTGGTTGCTGTGCGTTCGAGATATTCCTCTCTCCTTAGGCTTACGTCGGTATGGCCTCTTCCAAGAACATGCGGAAAGTGGTTCTAGACAATTAATTAATCTCGAAGATCCAGATAATGAGGGCTGCAGCGCGAGCACGAATGTGCTAGAATAAACAGACGAAAGTCGAGGCACGGAAAGCAAAGAGGACAACACGAGCGCAAACCAACTAGCCAAAACTCTACACCAACTAGGACAAACCAACTAGCCCGAATTGCCATTCTTCTTCGAAGATCCAGCTTTACTAATCTGCAGACAAAAGGCTGTATCTAAATATTTTGCGCCAAGGAAAGAGCTGCTGAATGATACCTGCCTCAATCACAATACACCCGGTTTGTCGATGTTAGGTGAAAGTCTTTACTGACGTGCGCGCAAACATAAAGCGCCTTTTTATAAATGATGAATGCCATCACGTGTACGTATATTCCATAAGTGGTGTAATGAAATACAAACATGCCTATTGCTAAGCATCAAGCCTGCTTGTAATGAAGCGACAACGTCATTAAAACACGATCACCTCTTTGATATCTCACAACAATGCGTTGCCATAAGAGTGACGTGTAGTCCATCGGAGCAGAAATGAGGAGCTTAAAACTAAGTCCATTTACGGTTCGCCTAACAAAGCTGCTCTTCTTTGTGATACTCCGATGTGATAGTTCGCGAAATATACTAATTATCCCCACCTGCATGACGTACACGCTAGGACAGATTCTTATTATTCCATTTGTTTTTTAGGCCTATCACTCCATAATCAGAAGGACGACCAAGTTAATTAGATGATGCTCAGTAGTACGACTCGTTATAATAGCTAAGCTCTTTTTAAAGCCGCTGTGCTACGACAACGTCACTGAAGGAAACAAAGAAGTGCTACCCTTCGAAATATTTTTCATATTTTTAACAGGCCCCGCTGTGGTGGTCTAGTGGCTAAGGCATTCGGCTGCTGACCCACCGGTCCGGGGATTGAATCCCAGCTACGGCGGCTGCATTTTCGATGTAGACGAAAATATTGTAGGCCCGTGTAGTCAGATGTGGGTGCACGTTGAGAACCCCAGGTGGTCGAAATTTCCGGAACCCTCCACTACGGCGTCTCTCATAATCATATGGTGGTTTTGGGACGTTAAACCCCACATATCAATCATATCAATAATTTTTAACAATCCCCAGCCAGGATTACAAACCATTGCGGGCGTTGACATTGCTGTTGATCATTGTCATAAATTTAAGGTTACTAAGCTTGTATGCTTGCCGCCGAGTATATGTCACCGAGTATGCTTGTCGCCGACTATATATACTCGGCGACAACTTTCTGTGGCAGCACAACCAAAGCTACGTGAGCGGAGCTTCTGCACTTGTGTTACTACGCCACGCCAAGTAATCTGTCTGTCTATCTATCTATCTATCTATCTATCTATCTATCTATCTATCTATCTATCTATCTATCTATCTATCTATCTATCTATCTATCTATCTATCTATCTATCTATCTATCTATCTATCTATCTATCTATCTATCTATCTATCTATCTATCTATCTATCTATCTATCTATCTATCTATCTATCTATCTATCTATCTATCTATCTATCTGTCTGTCTGTCTGTCTGTCTGTCTGTCTGTCTGTCTGTCTGTCTGTCTGTCTGTCTGTCTGTCTGTCTGTCTGTCTGTCTGTCTGTCTGTCTGTCTGTCTGTCTGTCTGTCTGTCTGTCTGTCTGTCTGTCTGTCTGTCTGTCTGTCTGTCTGTCTGTCTGTCTGTCTGTCTGTCTGTCTGTCTGTCTGTCTGTCTGTCTGTCTGTCTGTCTGTCTGTCTGTCTGTCTGTCTGTCTACGTCTGGGTGCTCTCATGATCACCCCTTTAACATGGGGTCCCGATACAGGGGTACACCAAAGTTAGTACGGAAGGGCAAGATAGTTCGACGAATGCGACACACTGGTCATGACATGAATAATGTCACAATCTTGTCACGCGCGTCGTCTAACACTTCCAAAAGAAAGGGCCCACACACAGAGTGAGTTTGTGCCACTGGTATGTTGCTACCTGCCACAGGTGATAAGCATCTTATATCTACCCAGGAACGACGAGAACACACATGGGTAATTTTAACACTCATGCGTTAAGAAAAAACTGGACCTTTAAGCTTCGCCTTTAAGAGTTGAACGTGATAGCAAAACCCGGCTCCTAATGCGCCCTTCAACCACTAAGTGCATACTTATTAATATATTTGTTACACACACACACACACACACACACGCACGCACACGCACACGCACACGCACACACACACACGGTAGATTGTACAAGTGCACGTGGGAATGGTACATACAGGTTTTTGATCTAAAGCAAGAGTCGCATAGCCTCCAAGATACATGGCGCACGCATGCCATCTTGGAGGCCGTAAAGAGTCTCACAATGCCTCACAAATGGCAACACACTACCTAGCGTTTGCTGTTTGCTTGATCAATGCCTCTGGAAAGGCATGATATGTTTTCCAATAGATGGACATAGTTGTCTATTTTAAGAGCTGTTTGAAAGCTCCTGTGTGTTTTAGCGGCGATGGCTGCACTATTCCGGCCTTTATCAATGTAGTTTGAGGCCTCCCAAATGCACCTACAAATCGCCGAATGGGCTTGTTTTTGTCATGACACTTGTCGAATAAAATGCGTTAAAGGAACCCGAAACACTTTTTTAAGTAACCATGGAATGAATTCACCTGAAGAGTTTATTGCCTCAGGAATTCAATGGTGCAAAACCTTTAGGAATCTGTCCAGTGCGAGTGGAGCTACAAAGGTTTGTCGCATGCTGCCATTCCATTCTCTCTTCTCTCGTAGTAGCAGTAGTAGTAATAAGTGATTCTTAAAAGAGAGAAAAGAAGATAAACCTGAGCCCCGTAACTGTCGGCATCATACCGACGAAAGTGCTGGAAGCTAAGCAGGGAAGGGTGGCAGGGGCAAAGAAACCACGTCACCCGCACCTCGTGACCTTGAGCACTTCTTTCTTTTTTGTTTTTCGAATGCGCGGCTTTTTTAGTGTGACCGTGCGTGCACGCATGTACAAGTAGCAGCCTCCCGCGGCGATCTCTGTAACGAGCGTTTTCGTTCACGGATGATTTTTCGCTCACAATTAACGGGACCGACGTCGACGGGAGAATTTCTGTGACACGAGCTCCCTAACGCTACCGCGTTAAAAGTTGACATAGGTAGCAATGTTGAGGGTTACCGTTCTCGTAAGTCCCAGCGCAAACACCAGCGCTTCATATCAGCTTACCGCTTCTATCCATAATGCTGTTGGTATCGATGCGCAACTGCAAACAGCTGCTAATACAAAAAAATGCATATGCGGCTGTTTAACGTATATGTGTGCGTATATTTGTACATATATTTGGTGCCACTTGATAATGTCTCGCTCAGTAAAAAAAATAAAACACATTCGCCTGGCATCTGCATGCTACGCATAACATCGTTTCCCCAGTTAGGAGCCGCATCTTTTTTACTTTATTATTGCTTGCTGTTTTGCAGAAGCTCTACTATATATAAGTGGTCACACGTGAGAAAATTACGCTCAATGCAAGCTACACTATGATCGTTGTGTTAAGTTTCCATGAAACTAAACAACTTGAGGTGTCCAGCGTGACGATGGAATGCCACATGAAGTGTTTTCAAGCAAAAATCATAAAGAATTCGGGAGCAATGTTGTCGGCCCCACACAAGGTATTCGGCGAGGAGCTTCTTTCCATCTTTGGGAAGGACGCATCACTGAAGGCCCAGCATACCATCTATAGGCCGGGCTCTATTTCCGGCCAGACTGCTAGCCGACATTGTTCCCGAAGGATACGTGCTTCTGAAAGCAAGTTGCCTTTCGCAGCATCTGGTGCCCAGAGAAATAGGCTCATGTGGAAGTATATTACTAAAAAACAATAGGAAAACACTAGAGAAAGGAGCACGAATGAAATCGATAGAAGTAATGGTCTACGGCAGTAAAAACACTCAAGGCAGTGTATGCTGCTCGGGAAATTGCTTAGAAAAACATTAAAGGCCCGGAAGAAATCATTAGGATGTTGCTTCACGTACAATGTTGGAAAAAGCCAGTGATTGAGCACAACTCAAGCGCAATCGAAACAACTCTGTAGAAGCAATTTCATGATGGAAGCCACGCCGCCGTGGATAATTTCGCCAAACTCGTGATTTTCTTCTGCTGTTTCTTTCTCTAATATATAAGCGCTTTTTCGCTTACAGTATTAGGTCGTGGTTTCTTGATGATGCGGAACTGCTTTTGAAGGCCTTACACTCTCGGTGTAAAAAAAGTAAAACAAAATAATAAGGTAGTGCATACGAAGTCGTTTGCCTAAGCTTTCACATATCTTCGGCGTGTTATTAAAACTGCATGTTCACTGCAAGCTCTTACGTGAGATTCTCGAGAAAGTGGTTGTAAAATGCGCTGAATAATTCTTTATCTCTGATGTATTGTAAGGTCAAGCTTCTCCGCTTGCGCTGGCGTGCTTCTTCAAACTAAAAATACTCTCATTTCCTATTATTTTGCCACAGTAGGGCCACAGCTGATACGAGTCACCACAGTGACACGCTCACATTTTATTGCACAATTTTGAAACAGTACGAAAATAAATGTGGCTGCAAGTGTGTGCACATGCCGATTTGTAAATGACTAAATTTAATTATTCTCTACGTAGTGTCGTTTTATATATGTGCGATAGAGAATGCGCTTAACAGTCATCTGCAAACGCTGGGGCACATTTTGTCGAGAGCTGCGAGTTAAATCTGAGAGCAATATCTGGTGCCAGAAGCCGTGTGCTCGTACGGAATAATCACTCACGTTATGTTACGGATGTCTCGTATTTCGTCTAAAGCATGAACTTGAAAGGAAAAATGTGGCTGATTCGAAAACTCAAGATATAACCCAAATGATGCTATTTCATATATTTTACCACTCGGAATTACGAACAAGCGAGCTCCTCGAAAAATTATTCTCATTTCCTTAGATTTAGTAAATAACATTAATTTCGCCACATGAAGACCTCATTCCCGTCGCGTCAAAGTGAACATTTGTTTTCAGCGTGTACTTTTTCGAAATGTATGGCAACTCATAACTTCTGATTTAATGTAATTGTAAATGGCACATGCTGCACAAACTCAGTTAAACATATGGAAAGACCTGCGAAAAAAGTGGAGTAGCAATAACCGCACCATCAGCGCCGCAAGTTTCGACGCTTCTCTCGACTTATTTCTTGGCCTGACAGCTCGTAAACGAACCACCAAGAAGCTCTGCTTCAGCCACAGCAACTCAAAGACGCTCAAAACAATGCCCATATGCTGCCGCTTTATAGTTGGGTCACTTTTTTTAATCCCATCGTAAAGTATACAGCGGTAAAAAGCGAATGGGATGACGATCCCATCAGTTTTTCGCGAGTAGAAATGACTCTATATATATGATCTCGTTCCAGCAAAGCAAATTGCCTACAGTTCATTGCTTTTACGTCTCACACAAACTCAAAGACAGCATTTCGAACGACCAGTTGTGGTGGTGTGCTTGTTGTAACTTATCGCCAGATTAAGTTTCTTATTTCACTAACTTGGAAGAGCTACTCTCGAGCTAAAAACGGTAACTCTGGATATGAAAAATCAGTTCAGTGAAGGCCATAAAGTGTAGAAAATTAATTAAACGTGCATTGTACTGCTAATAATTGTTACGACAAAATACATAAACATACATAGACACAACGCACAAAGACAGTTCTAACATTACCACTTCTGAGTGTTTTTCTGTGACAACAGTAAGGTCGCAGTGCGTTGAATTAGCCGGTGCTCCATAAAAACGCCAACTTCTCAAGAACAGCATATTCTTAAAAAAAGGAAACAAGTGTTGGCAAAATCATGGAACGAAACTAAGTTGTCATCCTCTTGCCATTCAGAACGAAGCTAAAAAAAGAGTTCATATGGAAACTCAGAAACACTACTGATTTTCACGCGTCAATCATTTATATAGCAACGACAGTGTACTAACAAACTAGAATCACATGGAGTTGTAGGCAGCTATGCACCAACAACACTTACCGTTCGCGATTGTATTTGTGATAGTAAAAATAAGGGCATTTCAGGTTAAGATCAAGTAATTGTTAGCGTTCTCCATCAGACAGAAAACAAGGAAATAACCTACCAGAAAAATAATATCGTGATACGCAGGCACAGCCAGACACAGGCACGAATACCCAATGTGTGCATCCGTTTGCACATGTGTCCGTACATATCGGTGCGCTTACACCAGCATACACAGGTACAAGACAGCTTCCGAGTTTGTCGCATCTCGGAGCACCCGCCAATCGATTGCCAATGGCAGCACTCAGGAGAATCTCCTGCGAGAGACGCGAGCCTCCAACGTCTCCACAGTGTACATACAGTCTTGTTCGATGCTCATCAATACGTTGGCCCTTACTCTCTCACACACGTTTGGGGTGACCTTTGTTCTATGTGGCATGTATTGCCGCCAATTGCTGTGCTACATTTTGGCGCATCCAGCACAAGTTGGTGCTTTCTCTTCACGTCGTCTCGCAGGCGCCCGATGACTGGCCTCTGCGACCAAAGGGTGTTTGTTTTCACGTCACTCGTTCGGCCGAGGACATGTCTCAGTCGTCGTCACCAAGTGCATGCACTTGCTTGTATCCGTTGTTTACCGAGTCTGCTGGGTGGTGCTTGCTCATTTATTCTTTCGCTTGCTTCAGCGCCTATACTTTTGTCGATCCACGACTGTACGTCAAGAAGAAATGAAGAGTACCATGTGTTCATTTCGTTAAGAGAAGATGAGCAAATGACTGCCACAATGTCTCACGTTAAGTGCTCCCGTCTTGCATCGCTCGCATTTCAGCATTATTATAGATGCAGCATAGGATAAAATGCATGTCGTTATTTTGTTCGTATTGCGCTTCTATCTTTCTCTATTTCTTTACGATGTTCTATTTTCGTTCCGCAGAAAGTGCCCACTTGCATGCTTAGTAACTCTTCTTGAACAGAAAAAAATTATTTCAAAACCGTGACTGATAACTAGAAGCCGGGGTTTTTAGCCATTAAAAATCACGCTTTCAGCACCAAAATATGCAGACACAACAATTTTTCTAGCCTTTAGTGTAAAAATTCAGTGTGTCTATTTATGTTTAGACTTGGGCACACAGAATGCTTACGCAAATCCAAATGATTGCAAGCGACAACGCCGCGACCCGTATCTATGACAGAAAAACACAAAAAATACTATTGTTTTAATGAAACAAGTGTGACAAAAGTTGAACGTAAACGTGCATTTGTCTCATAAAACTGCCTTACTATCGATAACTTAACTTTCAATAATTAAACTGCGTGCATTCATGTTAAATGTGGCCGCTGTCGCTTACCTGAGCGTCACATACTGTGAAAGAGATACGGGAAAAGATTAAATTACAGTTGGTAATTATGATTTAGAAAGCCCTAATTTATATGTTACAGAAGAAAATAAATTAATACAGTCAAAAGAGAGATATTTCTCAAAATACCTGAGCTGAAATCGTAGCGAAGCCTGTGACCTAAAATATACAAATAATTCCCAAAGTCAGCAATAGATTTCCCACTACACTCCCCACAAAAAAGGTGCCATATAACCAAATTATTGGATCATGCACTCTAATTTCATGGTCGCCCCATGCTTGCGCTTGCTCGTGATCTCATTGAAAGTTCGAATAAAGAAAAGAAGGAAGGAAATTAGGGGGAAAGAATGGCAGAGAGGTTATCCAGTCTATAGACAGCCGGTTTGCTACCCTGCGCATGGGAGGTGGATGGGGGCGGTGAAAGATAGAGAGGAGAGAGGGGAGAGCAGCACACGCGGGCACACTCAGTCACAGTACAAAAGGAAAGAAAGTGCTCAAGGTGAGGACGCACGCAGACGAAGGCATCTATCTTGCCCTTTTCTGTTCCACCTGAACTTTTTTGTAACGCTGAGTAGCAGGCCAGCAAATAAATTCAGACAGACTTCTCAGCTTTTCCGCCACAATAAACAGTTCTCTTTCTTTCTCTCTGCCTTTGTCATCCCCCTCCCAGTGTTGCTTTTGAGCGCTCTCGGGTACGAAAGGAGAAAGTATTTTAAGCAAGTGACACATCCCCTTCTTTGCTCGCATCTACGGAATCTAAAAAAAAATGTGACAGTCCAACTATCAGGCAATAAGTTTTTAAATGAAGCCAAACGACGATTTCTTGGAAAGGTGTTGCAGAGCCTCTTTAAAAAAACGCAGCGGAATAACCATTATACGCCAAGCAAATATGAATAAAAAGTTTTTCATGATATTAACACATAGAGAACACGGTTAAAAGTCAATAATACCTTCTTGCAACACCGCAGCCGGGAAGGAATCACCAGATGAATGGGGATAGCCATGTTCAACGCAGTTACAGCTTTTCTATACTTTTCTCACCAATTTCAATGCGGGCAAGCCATGCCACAAGCTCTTCCACACGCTCGAGAAAAGAGATGCACAAAGACCTCGTGGTGGTTGCCAGCCACTGCGACTGCTGGAACACATGAACTCTCGACAGAAAAACGCGCTCATAAGCTGTCTCTATCACATACGCACATTTCGGAAACGCATCACGTTTTGAATGAAGACGCACTCGCCTCGGTAACAGGTTTCGAAGTTTAGGAGGACAAACAGAAAAAAAACACTTCAGGCATGTCCATTGACGGCTCGTCGCCCTTCCTGCCATTGTTTTGCAGTGGCGCGATTCGTTTCATACAAATGCTTACTTAGACAACCATAGTATGATGTGGGCCTTAGCAGGACAAGATGCGAGACAGAATTTAAGGCGCGACAGCTGGAGCTTTTTTTTTTGCATATATACGTAGCGCTATCAAGTACGGGTCCTTTACATTCGTGAAAGTGGTCTGGTGGAAACATGGCATAACTTTTTATAGTCTGAATCACCACAGCAGTGTGAAGGTCGCACTCAGAATACGAAATTCAGGAACTCCTTCCATCTAAAGAAGAAAGTATAGAGCGATCTGATTCTGCGTGAAACTGGTCAGCATGCAGCATTTGCTGGTCTTCAAGCTCAGCACGTGAGAAGACAGCGTTATGTTTCGAGCACGTTAAAATAACCTCCTTCTTGCAGTTATTCCTGAAAAAGTGAAGTTCTACCGCGATTCATTTACTTCTGCTTTCTGAGGAACATTGGCAAATACGTGAGCTTGTACATCTTTTTTTTAATTTACAATAGATTACTGAAAGTACCTACGATATTCTTACCTTTCGACATTCCCAAGGCCACACAACTAACTTCCAGAATCAATAATTGATAGAACACGTTCGTGACAAAAATACTGCTAGGAAAGCTACGAGATATTTTTTTGCCTCTATGTATAATAATAAAGCATGCATCTACAAAAAGTACATTATTACATAAAGTGCTTCAATAAAATTCCATTGTATACTCGGTTTGCTTACTCGACTTTCTTAAAGCGGGTGCAAAATGCTAAGCGCTTCATTGTGCGCAGTGTCTGCAGCTCATTGCAATGCCAAAGTTTAGTTTTTGAACCTCACATAATTGGGATTAGATGTGCAAGATTAAACGCTTAAAAAAGATTTAGCGCGCGCGAGAGAGAGGTAATAAATTGAAAGAAATGCAGTGAGGTCAACCAGAAATATACATCCGGTTTGCTACCCTGCTCTAAGAGGATGGCAATAGGGAGAGACAGTTGAGAAGGAAAGCGGAGTGAAAAGTAGACATGCGTAAAAGGAATAACCAAGAGCGGGGTGCTACAGTCTATTCACTATAGCAATAGGCGTGGACACAAAAAGTAAGCGTAGCTTGGTTAACTGAACAAACAAGTCACCTTTAAATGTTCGAATGCACAGAGATAAAACGGCGCATCCTACATAGAGATTGTGATTTCTTCAAGGATGGAGAGCAGAAACATAGGCAGACATTTTTTTTCCGGGAAGGGGAAGGGGGAGCATCTTTTTGAAGTAGCCATTTTTTGCTCTGTATGCCATGGCAGAAAAAAGTGTGGAGAAGGAGGGGGGGAGACGATCTCAATGTGCCCTCCCCCCTTGGCTGTGCCACTGATGTAGGGGTACCTGTGCTGGTGTACAAGATGGAAGAAGTCTTATCAGCAGATTGCACAAGGCGCGTCTTAAGTAGAATAGCGTACACTGATCTAAAATGGCATGTTTATGTTTAGTTCGACGTTATTTCCAGGATCTTCGTGTTTATCGACCATGCCTGCTTTCCCAAACCGCTATCTCGGGAGAGTGGCTGGGACCTAATGCAAACACCAGGCTCACAACGAAATCCGCTCTGCTTACTGGCCTGCTTGAGTATGCGGCTCTGATTCACTGTTAGTCGCATGCATGATGAATACTGTTTTCACATCGTAATGACAAAAAGAAGCCAATCTAAGTTAAATATAAATAGAGTCATATAATTAGATTTTCTCTGTTAATTTATGTTTTGCTGAGTTAGCTGCGCGCTCGACAAACCGGGTGGTGTGCTTTCGTAAGAATAATAAATTTCAAGGGTAATTCATTTCTTTCCCTTATCATTCCTTAGCCTATCCCTTATCGGTGACTTATTCGAACTGGCAGGGTATTCATGCATACATTCTTGCTTCACTGCCTTGTCATGTTGTATATCTTTAGTTTAATGTTTATTAGCCCAAGAAAAAAACCACAACTGCCTTGGGTATTGTGACACTGTGGCTTTTATAAGAGTGATCACTTTGATTCTTTGCTTTTTGAGAGTGCAGCAGTGATAGGCTTGTTGCTGCAGAAATAATGTAGTGATATAGCTTGGCCTAAATACTTACACTAATATTATATCACTTGATAGCTGACTTCATATCACATGTTGATGTTTATATTTTAAAAAAAAGCACAGAAACATGTGAGCCACGATATATATAAAAAAGTACTCCCACTTGCCTCGCAAGTGATCTGGATTCACTTTCCACTAAGACCCATCATTATTTATTTATTTTATCTGAATCTTTCTCGATTCTTCGGTCACGCAAGGATGGCCGATTATTCGGTCATGCAAGATGGTGATTTTTTAGGGAGTTCTAGAATAGCGCACCGCGAGTCCTTGCGGTGCGGTCGCTGCCACTGCGCATGCGTCGTAACGCGAGTCGGCGTTCGCGTTCGCGGACTGCACGCAAAAAATCAGAAATTGCGTGCGGTAATGGCGGCCCGCATGTTGCCCGCAAGCGCTGGTTTTGAGGCTACGGTGTCGCTGCGATCGTGCGTTGGGGTTAGCAGCAGGGCAAACGCTATTCTGAAACTCGTATGGCGCCCGCTACGCCCGCAACGCCCGCAGCGCTTGCAAACGGTATTCTAAAAGTCCCTTTTATTTACAACCAGTGACGCTGACGCCGACGCTCGAATTTCTGCGAAACGAATTTCCGTGACACTTGGCCCTAACGACCGTTTACTGTCAAGAAACTTTGAGCAAACGAGTCACGATATGCGTTCCACCTTTGACGCCAGCTGTGAAGTATACTCTCGGGGAACGTAGCTTTTAGCGTGAAAAATATAGTGCCGTTTCGTCTAAGGTATATTATGCTAGAGTGAATTGTTTTGTTGCCAATGGCGGAGAGCGTGGAGCGCGTGCAACAGCTCTCATTTCTTTGTTATTTCTCGTCCGGGTGACCTAAGTAAGTTCCATCTTCAATAATTTTGTTTATTTGTTATGCACGCACCAAAAGGGTGGCATACGTCATGTTACGTAGTACTGAAGTACGTTACTTGTTGCAAAGTCCTCGCTTCAATGACTACTGGAGAACTTAAAAGCGTGCTTTAAAGTTGCTTCTTAGATAATTTATATGCGGAATCATTTAAAGGTTGTCATTTAGAGCTAGAAAATTAAAATAATTTTTATTTTGTTCGGTAGTTTCATAATTGTGGTATTGAAGGGTTAAAACTATTACGTCTACGATGGGCGAGAATTAGCACTTAAGATTGATTGACAAGATGTCACAAGCAGAGGGCAGAAAGCGGACGAGGAAAGCAGAGTTGTATCATGACGCTCAAATCTTTTGTTCCTTTGTTAACCCAGACACAATGCTGCCGATGCTGCACGCAATGGACTGCATGAAGTCAGTGGGGCATGGTGGGCATAAGGGCGTTTCTAATTAATAAGAGAACGAAGCCTTAACTGTATTAACGAGGAGAATTCCTCTGTTTTTATGTTCTTCTGTTTCCTGCATTGCTAGTCGAAAGGTTGACATGGATTGATACTTCTTCCAGGCCTACGCGGCTAGACTCCAAGTAGCTACTGCTCTCAGCCTTCATCCCCCGATAAAGCCTGCGTGGTGTTTTGCCCTTTTCCTGGTTCGCTGCCTAGAAATTTTAAGTCGATCGTCCAAGGCAGACAGAAGAGGTGAGTAGCATTTATGTTGCATGCCTTGCCCTGTAGCTAGTACGTGCTATTTTAGATGTGGAGGATCTAATACTCGAGGCTTGTAGTGCGGCGCCGTCCGCAAGCTTCCTCCTCCTTCTTCCACCATCTGTGCATCCCTTCCTCCTCTACACATCGCGCGCGCTTCACTCCTCCACCATCTGTGCACCCTTCCTCCTCTACACACCGCGTGTGCTTCTCCTCTTCACGAACATTCGCTAGCTGTATAATGTAGCGCGCATGCACCGTCACGCTTCGAGAACATCGGCAGCTGACGCGCGCGCATGCGCCGTCGTGCTTCGAGAACATCGGCAGCTGACGCGCGCGCATGCGCCGTTGCGCTTCTCCCCCTTCTCGAACATTCGACAGCTGACAGTGCATGCGCCGTCGCGCTGTATATATACTCAAGGTCGGCGCTCGCTCGCTCAGTTGCCGCTCGTCGGTTGGTTTGTACGGCGCGTCGACGTCCAAGGTCGCGGTGAAATGAATTCCAACGAATCCACAAACACAATGATCGACGTCCCTTCGACCAGCGCCGCCCTTTCGCATACGTGTGTACGTGTTCACTCATTTAACACCCCCTCCTACAACCACATTAACCAATTTAGCCATCGATCCAAGTAAGTCGCAATTTAACACCCCATTTCACAACCACGTTAACCAATTTAGCCATCGACCCAAGTAAGTCGCACTTTAACACCCCGTTAACCAATGATATGCTCCGCATCTTCCTCAGTGTTCCCCCGAGGGAAGCTGCGGGCAATTTTTTTGCTCGTTTATTTTTTCTAGTACAGCTGCTGCATAGCATTGCGTATCATGTGAGTTATAATCCTTGAAAGACGTGGGATCCGTGGGATCGCATTGTATCTGCAACCTCTTTTTATTAGAAAGTGTTGTTCTCTCATTAGGCTATAGTTTGGTACCATGTTCTTGCGACTGAAAGGGTAATTCGTGCCCGTTTTATAATTTCTTTACCCGAGTGAAAAAAAAACGGAAGGCTTGGCGGAATAGCTGATCTGCCATTTGTACACTCTACCGCAACTTGTGAACTCATCACAACGCGATAAATCGTTTTAAAGTACGTAATATTTTCACAATAACGATTGAATCTTCTACCGATAGCATAATACATTTGCAGTATTATTTGAAGTGCGTTGATATCTCTGGCTGATGAAACAAAAGCATCCACATAAAGCTTGGTACGATATATAATATTTCTAAAGCCATAATTGGCTAAAAAATTGACCATCGATATCAGCGTCTCGTGACGTGCCATCAACATAAGTGTTGAGAGAAATCACATATTGCTCACATTTCCTGTCTACTAAAATGGCGCTCTTTGGCTATCAATTGGCCCTTGCGCCTTTAATACCTACACATAATCATCATGAGAGAAATCTCCATCACGTGATGACGTCATGTGCCGTCATCTTGACATCATCGTGTGTCACTGCGACGTCACATACGATGACGCCATCATATGACGTATTAACTTGGTGATAGTTGAATCAGTGACAGACGCAGTGAAAAAAAAAACATGTTATAGGTACAAAGATCATTCAGAAGAGGGCTGGGGCAGGTCAGTATATATCTAATGTGGAATAAAACAATGAACTTGACCACCCAGTCGCCTTAGGCGAATGCATAAGTGTGTTTGTTAGATTTTTTCTACCAATGTTCCTAGTGGAACTCGCTGGTGTTTATAATTTGATGTCATCTTTTTAATTGCACTATTATACAGTTTTCTAAAGTTTGCACTTCAGTGACTTGAGCTTCAAGTTGTGCTCTTTTCCGAGCGCCAGGATTATGTATAGTCTCGCGCAATGAAACGGCCAGGCGGACTAATTAGGTTGTGCTCAGAAAGGCCTGTGTTCTAGATCTCTCGTTTGTCCACGCAACAAGAGCGAGAGCACTTATTACGATACTTGGTGCGGGTATTTACGCGGTCAGTACTTTTAAAATCTCGTCGGTTCCTTTTTTCTGTTCTCCCTAAGCGGTCGTTGTTTAACAAGGCTCATACTCACATTTTGCACAAGTGGAGGTGCCTCGTCTCAGCACTTCTACTCAGCTTGTGGAAAAATAGAAAGGAAAATGATCGCAAATAAACAACTTTAACAACTTTGTTAAGTAATACGTGAGCCAGAGAAAGGTACACAGATCTCTTGTAAAGTCACCTAATGAAATGCTTTGCTCGGCACAAAGGCTAACATCCTGGAATAGACTTCAGCACATAAAAATGAGGGAAACAAGATAATTAGGCTCGCTTGATATCTTTATTTTAAAAAATAAAGCCAGTGGACAGTGAGAGCTCCTTTAGTCATCGTGTCTCCTGGTGTGTTGCCTTTTCTCATTCACATCTATTCCAGACGCTTCTAAAGTTGTCTTTCATACAGTTTTGTTACCAGCTGTAGTTTTCTTTATTTGGAATTCAATGTGATAAACTAACTTTATTGCTCTTGTGACACCTCCCGACGAATTGGCTGCACTAACGGTCGAGGCAACGAAGATTCATGCTTTTTTCGACGAGGCCTTTTACTTCGTGACCTGCTAATAATTGACAAAACATTACGTTCTTTATCAACTCAGTTCCACAATTCAAATATTCTGTGGGCGAGAATCATAGACTGTATGACTGTTCAACAGAACATTTAGTTAATTTATTTCATGATGTTTCAGTGGCGTTCGTCGATTGCAAGTACGAGTGCCTTCTAATAGAAAAAAAATTATGACTGTTTTAGTAGCAGTCTGATGGTGGTTAGTGGCACTCAGATATCTTGATCAAGACAAGATTTTTTCTCATGCTGACACAAACCAGGGTTGCCGTTAGATGGCATTGCAATGAAGACAGAACTCAAGCCAAAAGTAGCTAAAGTAGCCATGGCATCGGAAATATTACATGGTGAAGCAAGAAAAACAGAAGAGAGAGACAAAAGAAAGGCAGGAATGTTAACCAGTTCACCATAACCGGTATGCTATAATGTACAGGTATGAAGAATGGGAGAGACTGAAGGAAGAACAAAGAAATAAAGAGGAGGGAGCAGACACAGAGTACACGACGTCATTATCAGTCTACAGTCGCTCGAGAAAATATGTGATCCTGAGAACTTTTACGGAGCGAGAAAAAAAAGAGCACCCGTAGGGAAGACGAGAGCAGAAGCATTTGCTTACTATTGAAATCTCAGTGGCCTAAAAAGCATTTAAGTTGGTAAGGTAGAGCGCAGAGAAATAAGTGATAGCAAGAAATCGCGCGATCAGGAAATCAGCTTCCACTGTTAACTGCGGCATATTCACACTACCTCGTCAATTACAGCGCGAGTCTCGTGCAACGCGTCTTTTGCACGAGACTCGCGCGTCTTTTGCACGAGACGAGCACGTAGCAAGGCCGGCGAAAGTGTCACACGACGAAGCTAGAAATAACGATTCGGAACCACTGGACCGGCCGCCAATAGCCGTAGCAGCAGCCGCGAATAGCCAATCCTTGTCTTCATCCTGGAGGGAGGCACCATGTCCAGCGTTGCCCGAAAAAAAAATGAACGAGCTGCTGATGTTACGTGTGTATATAGCAATGGGTCACGCTGTAGACTTTTCTGAAACAGCGGACAGTGGTATTGGTGGTCTAAAAAAAAGGATTTTGAGAACGTGCTGCTATTGTAAAGATTCACTCGTCATTTGTCATTCCTGTCACCCATCATCATTGGCTAGCGATCGGCGGATAGATTCCTGAGCCCACATAAAGTAAAAACATAAATGAAGACGAGTGGCAGGTCGATTGGTATATTGTTTGAAGAGCTTGGCTGTAGGGTCGGCATTCCCGATACAATGGCTCCGGAAAAAGAAGCGTGGGTGCACGAGTGAGATCTCGATTCGTTGGAAGGCTTCATCCTGCGTTCCGGCTTTGCGTCGAACGTGTTCGTCGACTGTGACTGTGAGGCGCGACTGTGAAGAAGCTGCCCGGGCTCAGGATCGGGCGGCAGTATCCTTATTGTTCTTTGAGAGTTTGTTATTTTCCGGTAACTGTATTGGTCTTTCTCAGCTGAAGCGAGTCATTCAATCTTGATGTCATTGTCTTCCCCCGGCCAAGGGCACTCCCCTTGGTTAGCTTCCACTCCCGCCAAGGATTGGCCGATAGACTATTTGTTACGCAGTGGAGCGAGAAGTGTTCCTGTGGTGCTGGTACCTACAGATGGGGGCAGTATTCCGATGAAGAACCCAAAGGCGATTCAAGTGGAGCTTCGAAAAGCCACTTTGCATCTCCAGGAGGTCACTGAGATCCGCCAGTTTGGTCGCGGAGGCATCATATGCTGTTCCGCAGATCAGGAATGCATACGTGAGCTCCTGCAATGTTCCGAATTCGCAGCGCATCCGGTAAGCCCATTTATTCCGGCACACCTCGCATGCTCGAAAGAATTAGTCCGCGGTGTAGACACAAGCCTGACACCTGCAGAAGTGCTCGATTTGTTTTCGGTGGCGGGTGTAATTTCAGTGTACAGGTGCACCCGTATAATTGACAACATAAAATCCCCAACAGAATCGGTGATTGCGACCATTTTAAGAACAGTCCGACCTTCCGAAATTAAGGCATGGCCACTGATCTATAAGGTAGAGCCACTTTCCACCAAACCCCTGCAGTGTTTGAAATGTTGGCGATATGGACATAGCGTCAGAGGGTGCCGATCAGTTCTTAGATGCCGTCTGTGTGGTGAAAGTCATGACAGCTGCAAGTGCAGCTCTGAAAAAGAGAGGTGCTGCTTATGTAATGGGGCGCACCCTGCAGACTCCGCAGACTGTGCAGCAAAAGAAAGGGAGCTTGCCATATTGGATATTGTAGAACGCAAGAGGTGCTCTCGGAGAGAAGCCGTTGCAAAAATGCAGGAGAGATCCAAAGGATATGCAGGTATTGCAGCACGTAATACCACCGCCATGGATGCATCTCTCGCAACATCTATCGCAGAGGCCGTAGAGAAGGCTATGGAAAAGGCAATGGAACGCCTCGCAAACAATCTTTTTGAAAGCTTGGCACAATTGGTTTCCAATCAACTATCTCAAATTCTAGGTGTAGCATCTACGAACGATTGGGCTCCTCAGACATCATTGGTATCGCAGCGTACGGAAATAGAAAGCGCGACAACACGTCAGCGAGCGGTTACTCCTGAGGCAGGGACTTCCAAAACAACGGAAGACGGTGATCTTACGGATGATTCGGAAGCATGTGCAGATATGGATATGGACCCTCATAAGGCTCTGAAGCGAACCCGATCTCCCCAATCAAAAAACTGTTCGCATAATTCGAAATCTAAAAAGTATCTATCCAAAAAAGAATTCTTTGAGAACATGTCTAAGAAAGACTTTTTGCGAAAGGCCATTTTGGACCAAGCAGTTTCTGCGACAGTTCTGTCGCCAAAATAGGTTCACTATCCGTATTACAGTGGAATTTAGATCTATATTTTCCGCAGCCACAGACCTATCATACCTTTCTTCACAACATTCCCCGGATATTATATCACTGCAAGAAACCTGGCTTTCAACCAGCCAGAAGTTTTACCTAAAAAATTATCGGCTATTTCGATTGGACCGACCTAGCAGAGGTGGTGGGCTTGCTGGCTTGATAGCAACAAAGTTTAGTCACAAAGCTACGATCTCTTATTGTTGTGTGACTCCAGATTGTGAAAGTTTGATAGTAGACATACTATTACCAGATGCTTCTCCCTTGTCCTTTGTAAATGCGTATTTCCCAGCCGGGGTGCAAGGCACACGAAGTCTAGACGATATGTTTTCTGCCTGCAGAAAGAATATATTAATCACTGGAGACTTCAATTCACATCATGTGGCCTGGGGTTTTAAAACAGATTTAAGCGGAAAACGCTTGTGGGAATGGGCTATTGACAAGAATTTATCTTGTTTAAATTCGCAATCTGCTACTTTTGTCCGAGGTCTCTCTAAATCTGTAATTGACTTGACATTTTCAAGCTCATCTCTAAATATATGTTCGTGGCAAACTTTAGATTGTGCCACTAACAGTGACCACTCAACTATTAGTTTTGTACTGAACTTTCCAAGAATACATGTCGCCGAAAAGGCCCGCTCATTCCTCAACTATAGAAAATTAGAAAAAAAACTTGAGGGCTACTTTTGATCACCGCAAGGACATACAAGGTGACATTAGGGCTATGAGTCTGTGTGCAGTGTTAAAAAGATCAGTAAAAGACGCTACGTTTAAATTAGACTCGGCCACAAGAGGTTCTTTTAGTCCATGGTGGACTGAAGAGTGCATGAGGAGCTATAGAAAACGGAAAGCTGCATGGAAACAACTACTGGTCAACCAATGTCCAAAAAATTGGCGTGATTATAAATTCGCAGCAGCAGACTTCAAACGCACAGTAAGTACAGCAAAAGATGGTTATAATATGAAACGACATGAGTATCTTTCTAGGGCTAAAAACAAAAAGCGCTCTTCAGATTTTTAAGATCTCAAAAGATGTTACCATTCGCTGAAAACATTGACTCTTCTGTTCTTTCCCCCCGTGAGCTCTCTGATTTAGTAGAAAATATTGCGAAAGGGCTCCAAGATAGATTTATGTCACCTATACCACTGCACATTGTGAGCCCAATGGCAGGCGAGGATTTCGAGGAGGTTACTTTAGATGAGCTGGCAGAGATAATAAGGCACTTATCTCCTTTGGCACCTGGACCAGACGGGGTAACAAATGCAATAATAAAAGTAATATTCGAGATTTGTCCAACTAAAGTACTTAATCTGGTGAATTTTTTTTTTTGACAAAAGCTTGGATGTCTGCGGAATGGAAGCTGTCTAAAGTGATTCCACTTCTTAAAAAGCAGGAAAAAGGATTCGCCTTGGACAATGTAAGGCCGATATCACTCACGTCAAATCTGGTTAAGCTAATTGAAAGAGTTTTGAATACCCGGGTAATAAAATATATTAATATTAACGCAATATTAAACCCCAGTCAAATTGGTTTTAGATCTGGTTGCTCAATATGGTGTGCGCATGTTGATTAGAGAGCCGAATACAACTGGCTCGGCGTCGGCGCCAATACTGTGCTTTAGTTACTCTAGATTTGGCTAAAGCGTACGATAGGGTTGAGCATTCAATTTTATTGAAACAGATGGAATATCACCACTTTCCCAACTACATCACTGCGTGGGTGTCGGAGTTTTTAAGAGGGAGAGAATATTACTGCTTTAAAGATGGGTACTCATCGAATAGATATAAGCAGACACGTGGCGTACCACAGGGGGCTGTCCTGTCGCCAGTTTTATTTAACATTTTCTTAAGCTCCATTCCATCAACTAAGGATATTCAGTTATATGTGTACGCGGACGATATTGCTTTCTTTGCAAGTAATACCGACCTTCAATCATTATACCAGAGTCTACAAAATTATCTCAATATGATAGAAAGATGGCTTAAAAATATTCATATGACCCTGAACGTAAAGAAAAGTGTGCTTCTTGCATTCTATTTTCTGCAGCCTATCAACATCTCGTTAATGTACAGTAATAAGCTCATTCCGCAGGCGAATTCCCTTAAACATTTGGGCATCATATATAATGACACATTAAATTGGAGAAGTCACATTGATGATGTGTACTCCAAGGCAACACGGGCCATGGTGTGGCTACGGAAGCTTGCAAACCGTAAAGCGGGTTTAAGAAGAGATGTGTTAATAATGATATATAAACTTTATGTGCGGCCCATCATGGAATTCGGATGTGTATTATTTTCTGGCAGCGCAGCTTATAAAATAAGACCCCTAATACTGCTGGAAAGAGAAGCGTTGCGTTTGTGTCTGGGTCTACCAAAGTTTGTTGCAAATAACGTGTTGTATATGGAAGCTCGCCTACCTTCTCTGCTAAATAGGTTTAAAATTCTTACTGTGCAAGCATTCTTAAAGATATACAGTTCACAACAAAGACTCTCATTTTACGCTTTCATTCAAGAACCGACTTCATTTTTCGAAACCCATTGGTCGCGACTACACACCCCGCAAATAGTATTTGCACAAGCGCTACTAAAGCAACTGAATGCAAAAATTAGACATATTGGTCCAATACACAACCTAAAGTCAATGCTTAGCATACAATTCGATGATATATTTCCTCATAACGCGAAACAATTGGCATATATGTATTTAAATGAGCAGTTAGCAGATTATCTAGCTCACCTAGAGATAAGCAATATCATAGCGACTGATGCATCTGTGTCAAAAGAAAAGGCTGGGGTTGGCATCTTCTCTCCTTCTTTGGACTGGTCCTTTTCGATTCGACTCCCAGATTATACCCCGGTATTCATTGCAGAATTATTGGCCATTGTTCTTGCCCTACGCAAATTACCCTCAAGCGAATCATTAGCAGTTATCATTACAGATTCGTTATCAGTTTGTAATGCACTTTCTGCGGCAGTAAATTCAGAGCTGATGAATAGGTTTCGGCATTTAGTACCGAAAAACGTAAAAAAACTGCATTTGCTATGGGTACCAGACCACCGCGGATTACATTTGAACGAAATGGTGGACTCTTTAGCAGCAGTATCCCTGGGTGGGCCCACCATCCCAGTTTTGCCAGATACGGCTTACGTAACCGCGCTAAGGTTCCGAAATGCTTGCCTGCAATGGGGAAAAGGTAATTTGGATAAATTCAAAGATTTCGAGCATTTGAGCTATTGCTGGAATAAACAGTAGTGTGTATCTCGCCAGTTAGAGGTCACTTATACCAGATTGCGCTGTGCAGTTCCACAACTAAATTATTACCTTAACAAAGCTCGGCTCAAGGCGTCACCGCTATGCATTTGGTGCAACGAAATTGAAACAATTGAACATTTCTTTTTATTCTGTCATCGTTATTCTTATCAGAGAAAAAGATTTTTAGTAGCCCCATTACAAAAGCTAGGAATACAAGTAAATCTACCAGTAATTTTATCAATTGGCAGAACTTCATTTGGTTACTGCCACAGGAATGTATGCTCTGCTGTGTTTGATTACATCAACGCAACTAAAAGATTACCATGCTAGTGAACCCCTACCTTTTCAGATCTTTAGTTTATAATTCGTAGTTATGTCTTTCAAAAACAAAAGATGGTTTGACCGCTTGCTCAGCAAACATTTTTGTTTTTTGGTAGTATTATTTTAAGCTACTTTTTCAGATTGGCTTCATTTTTATTTTAGTTTCATTTAAGTATCCTGCCGCCCAGTTCTTGGCCTATCCCCCTTAGTGGGTAAGCGCCATTCATCAGAGGTCATCAGCATCAGCATCAGCAAGTTCACTCGCGATGCGGCATTGAGGCACACTCTGTAGCAGCAATTTTCTTGCTCTCGTATTAACATGCATTTCATTGAAAATCTCTCGACGGCTGGGATTACTCGACTTTAAAAAAAAGTTCTGCTGCTGAATTTCTTTAGCATTGTACCGTATCGGCGATGAGTCAGTGGCATTGCAGAAATAGTTATTATGCAAGACGTTGTCAGTCTGACAGCAGGACTCCAGCAGGCAACCACTACGGGGATTACATTCAATAGATGTTAAATCAAGAAGGAAATCTCTGGCTCGAATGTTATTTCTTGGTCTGAAGCGCTTTGATAACTACGACAAGACATCTAGCCGCGGCTTTGGCCGACATTGGCTCAACGTGTCTGTTGAAGTATTCCTGTCATGAGGAAAAAAAAAAAACACAGGTGCGATAGATCATATTTTGTTCTACCACTATTGTGACTTTCTTCGGTGCAATATTTCACAGATAGAGATCGTGTTTTACCGCAATAGCGTTAAAGTGTTCGTTTCGCAGAAATTTTGGCATCGGCGTTGGAGCCAACGTTGGCGTCATTAGATAGTGAGCTAAAAGTTATGTTGTCTATGACCGAAAAATCAAAAAGATGCAAATAAAATAAATAGTATTCATTTCTGGGTCCTATTGAAGATCGACTCATGGCTGCCTAGTTTCACAACAAAGCCACGAACTTTCTTAAAACTGCTTTCGAAAAGAATTCTATGAATGACTTGCAGGGGAAACAGTCTTCTTGTGGGGTGAATATTGTGGGGCGGAAGCACAGAATCGCTGCAGGCTTCAAATCATGTGAATTGAGCAATGAGTGAGTGTTTCAAAGGTGCATTCATTAAAAAAAACTTAGAACTATTTCATCATCGTCAGCATTAGAAATACCACCAAAGGGAACAGCTGCTTAGAGAGGGAGAGAATAAGCGTGAGTGAAGCACAGGGAGTTTAACCAGAGAAAAATGAGGTTCTCGTGTTGCCCTACGAACGGAAAGTGCACTCTTCACTGATGATCAAAAGGAATAATTATGGCGGAGCGGGCTGATTATTATGATATTCAAATAGTACTTTTTTTCAGAAAATTTTCTATAGATATTGTGACTTCATGTAAAAACACTTGTTTGACACGCAGAAAGCCTTGGTCCGATTGTAATCGGGACCAGGAACCTTTTAGTATTTTAGTTGCATCCTTCCTGACTTTTAGGTCACAGACAAGGTGATTTTTCGCAGACATAGTTTTTTCGCACATAACCAATTACGCCGAAACTCACTCTGTAATTTTGGCAAAACGAATGCTCTAACGTTCTCGCGTTAAAATAGCATGGCCACATGATACGCTTATCATAAAATGTACCAAAGAATTGAAGGATTCACACGGAGTTCAGGGAACGCCTTATGATGTGACGTCATTAAAATCCCGTAGCCACATTCTACGAAAATCTCTGGTGTTTCTACTTGATGCTTCATTGGTACAGAAACGAGCAACGTTTGCTGAAGAGCCAGTCTCATGCATAATACAGCATGGCCGTGCCGATGTCCTGGCTTTTCTTCGAGTAACTCCTTTAAAATGCAGCACACAAGGGAAGTGGGTGGTGCAGTACCGGAGCCTGCTTTGAGGGGATCCACCATTTCAATTTCACGTCGATATTTACGAATACGTGGACTGCCAGTATTGATAATTCTTTGAAGGCTAGAGTTGGTTCAGTTAAGGAGTTAAAGTATAGACTACTAACGGTTCAAGTTCTTTGAGAGAGATTCCACTATGTTGGTGGCATCCACTATACCAACAAGCAAACTTGGCGAGGCTAGGTTATATGAAAAGAGAGTCAGCTCCACTTCGTCGATGCGGTTTTCCTTTGATGATAATCGATCACGTCGATGTTTGCTGCTAGCGTGTGCAGAGGCCAGACAGCTTCCCAAGCTATCGTGGTAACGCCGACGGTGCCTCTTCCGGGTGACATCAGGGTCAATATTTGAGGACACGAATCGATACATGAAGCAAAACGCAATGAGTATGGGGACATTTTCACATAAAACTTACGCCTTAGTGACAAATCTCTCAATCTTCTCAAGATGGGTGTGTCGATGGGCCTACACTGCAAAAGTTTGGAGACATTGACGAATTTTTAAACTTTTGATGGCACACACCCCCAATAATCAATTTCTGCGGTACAGTGCGTTGGTAGAACAAGAGAAAATATATTGTACTTCTTGAATAACAATCTGAGTTCAACGGGCATTAATTCATTGTGAAGACGAAAATTGTTCGCGGTTTCTATGCTCAATGAAACAGTACGAGACCATCTCAAACATCAATCGTGACGGCGCATCCTCATAAATTTACTACAACAATCTGCACACAACTGGCACCTAATTCACTATGTGCAGGTCACAGGGGTAATTTATGATGCCAGATTATGCAGACTAAGCAAATGTAAGACTTGCCTTAACAGTTTACGTGATGCCAGATTATGCAGACTAGGCAAATGTAAGACTTGTCTTAACAATTTACGTGTGTTTCTTCTCTCTCTCACCATACGACAGCCCTTTCTCCTCTCATACGAGAGGTATAAGAAGCGGAAACACTGAAAATGCAAGTGGTAAAAACAAATGTACGTCTCTCGCATTGTTGCCTATTTTTCTTTTCTGCAAAACTTGATTCAACCATAGTCACGCTAACTTGATTAGACCGGTTGGTGGGAGTGCCAATTATTTCACTCATGACTGAGCTTGTGAGTTTGCCAACTGGTGATACACAGATCTTCAGGCTGCACTCTCATTGCAGACTTAATCTTAAAGTAGCCCATTTGACTGCATATTAAATGGGAATATGAAAACTGCGCCGTTCTCAGCTTTTTCTTATTTTTTTTTCGTTGTGCCCATTCTATGTTCTAAGGCCTTCAACCAGCACGCCATTTTTTCTGGCGAGTGGCATGCTGGAGACTATGCATGTCATAAGAAATCCTTATATCAGTCTGTCTGACTGTTTTCATAAACAGAACGAAGTTCTGTATTGCGATCTACGCTAACCTAGTGTATATTTGTAAGCAGCACACATAGAGGACCGCTCATTTTGCTATGTGCCACTGGTGGCTACATACCCCATCGGAGATTTGACAGCCCACACCCTAAGGAGCTTTGCCCCTAAAAAATCTGAGCACAAATGACACAATGAGGCTCGAATCCGGGTCCGTGGGGCGCCAGCCTAGTATAATATTACTGAGTTACGCCGGTGCTTGTAACTTGTTGTCAAACTTGCCTCAGGCAGGCTGTACCTAGCACCAACGACACAGTGGGGCTTGAACTCGGGTCCCCTGAGTGCCAGCCCGGTATTCTACCACTGTTCTACATGGGTGCTTGTGACTTGTCAGACTTGCCTTAGGTAGGCTTGATATTGGGGAAGCAATCGCGTTAATACGACTTGTAAAGCATTTTAAAACAGCGAAAGATCAACCAGTCTTGACACAATGCTAATAGTGTAACCAGTGGGCCGTCCAATGCTCCAGCCCATCACATAATCTTGTTTTTGTTCTCCTATTAACTGTGGCGCATACCCACGTCTACCATTATTCCTCATAGTCGTCAGCCACTGCATGAACAATTGGCATAAAATTTCTTGCAAGTGTTTTGCGGATACCACGCTTCTCAGAAAAATGACGAAAAATAGCATAGCGAATGCCGGCCTACTACCCAAATAAATTTATTAATAATGGCCTAGAGGGTATCAAGCAAGTGTGCTTGCAGTAGTTACCCAATCAGTGTTTAGAAAAGGCTCTTAAAGGCCGCTCTTCCAGCGTTCGCTGTGACTGTGCTGCGCCTTCGACGCAGGCCTTGCGTTTTTTTTTTGTAGGTGACTGAGTACAAAAAATGAAGAAAGAATGCCACACGTCTGAAAGAAAATGTTGTGCCTCGACTTTCCATGGAATGTTCATTTTCCGGTGAATAGTACATCTATGCTGAACACCCAGGAAGTGGGTGAAGAAATAAACTACGAAAACATATAAAAATTGAATTTATATGTTTACTGACGAGGGACGTGTTTGCCGACGCTGCGGCCTGTTTTGGCAAAACATCTCAAACGAGAAACCGATGCCCCAATTCCCGGCCCAATGGCCGCGCGACTATATCACCGTAGTAAATGCACCAGACAGAACCTTTCCACACAACTTACTGTAAACATCGAAAGCATAGAAAAGCACATGCATGATGAATCATCGTGGTGCGATTCGTGTGCTATGTGAATTATTCTGTGCTGTGCGAGCGGAGAACGAGAACAAATTTTTCACTGACAATAGCACGAAATTTAGAGATAGGAAAGCGTCAATGAAACAATTATTGGAGTTCGCAGTTATATCGATGTACAACAGCAAACAAAAAGATAAGCTTTATTACTTTTTCTAATGTCTTCAGATAGTATGGGCGTACTTATTTAGATTGGCATGCATACCTTACAATTTGCGGAGGCTGAAACACTGTTATAACCCGGCACTAAGTGACCTTGCCAGATATTTTTTTTTGTTCAAGCGCCATTGCCCATTTTATTGCGGAAGGTTTGAGTACGCGTGCTATCTGGTGGAATGGACGATAGAAACTTAGTAGAGTGCTTTCTAGGAAACACGCCAGGACCAGTGAATACGTGAAACGTTTGATCAGTCGTGCAAAAAGGAAAAAAGAAAAAACTACGTGCCTGCGGTCGTATACACTATTCAGACGACTGATGACTGTGGCCACCTCTAGCATTGGGTGTTGAGTGTTTTTTTTGTTCTTTGATGCGAAGCAGCTCTGCCTCACGTGTGTAACGCCATACGAACGTGTCCGTACGAACGCGTCGCAGCGCGTTTCCCTCGCCGCAGGTGTTGAAGCAGTGCCTAAACACTGCCAAGTAGGTCACGCCACAGCTACGGGTTGACGTTACGCTCCCCTCGAAGTTGCGCACTGACGTCACTCTCTCCCTTACCCGAAGCACGCTCACCACAGCACCCGCAGTTGCCGGCTCCTCCGCCCACTCGGCACAGACTTTTTCAATCGCTTCACTCTCTGCACCGCCCGCAACGCTCAACCGCGCGTCAAGTGAAAATGCTTTTGCGGCTCGTTTATCTGCGATAAAGCTTACACGAAACCCAACTTGCCTTTTGTGTCTTCGCGTTTCAAACAAACCTCTACTCGAGTAAATGCTACACCAAATTTTCGCTTCAAACTGTTCTTCCAGCACCCATGCCGACGCCCGTTTCAACCGGGTCAACGCCGTGCGCACCGCTACTGTTTTGCATCCCATCAGGGTCCACTTCGGGTAGATTGTCCATAATTTTTTATGAGTAATATGTTAAACAAGCAGACAATATAGGCAACGAAGCTATATAGTTCGTGTAGTTTCCTATATGCAGCGTCGTAATTATAATAAAATTCGGCAGATCTGGTGTACCTAGAGAATAGACGTTATGCAAATCATGCGGAGGGAAGGTGACCGTGTTGCAATTACTTATTGAGCGACATTTGAAATTACGCTGAATATATGTACAAATGTTATACACGCAGACATATGTGGAAGAGCTGAAGATGTTTATATAGCAAGTTTTTTGCACTTGTTCAACGATGCCAATAGGAACACGAAAATATTAGGAACACTAGAAGCGACAACTGATATGAAAAGCTGGTGCTCGCAAGAATGGTAGCTCTGGCCACTGCTACATAAATCATGTTCAGCACACGATACCTTGCCTGCAAATATCTAGGCATCTTGATATCGTCCGACGTAAGTTGGACTGCGCATGTTGAACATATTACGAAGAAGGCACTCGGCAGGTTATTTTTTCTTAAGCGAACCCTTCGTCATTCGTCATCCCAAAGAAAACCTTTAGCGTATACCATGCTTATCCGCCAAATCCTCGAATATGCGAGTGTGGCCTGGTTCCCCTTCACAAACAAACATGTAGCCACGCTTGAAAGAATACAACGTAAAGCAGTCCGTTTGATCTATAACCGTTATAGGCGTACCGAGTCACCTACTGCTCTTTTGATAAAAGCGGATCTGCCCACTCTGGCGAGCCGCGCCAAGCTTCATAGTCTGAGATTTTTGTATCTGGTGCTACACAACTCTTTGAAAATGAATCCGGCTAATTATGTTAAGGTTAACAGTAAGCGCCAAACACGAAATAATCATTGTCGCACACTTGATGAGTATCCCTTCAAGAACAATGTTTTTGGCCACTTTTTTTTTCCGCGAGCCATATGCACTTGGAATGCCCTGCACCCTACCGTGTTGACAAAGCCGACAGTTGATAAATTTCTTAATCGAGCGAGTAAAAGTGCGCTGACTTTTATTTAGCCGTGAATTCCTGAATCGATGATAACGCAAGTTTTAACTCTGTCTGTACAATTACGTTTTGTATTTGTTTTTTGCTTGCCCCAGCAACTCATCTGATGTTTTAACTCTGTCTGTACAATTACGTATGCATCCGTTTTTTTTTGCTTGCCCCAGCAATTCATCTGATGTTTACATTCATAAAGACTCTTTGCCTATCACTACGGCGAATTTTGCACTATGTTTGAGATATTTTCTTGAAATTTCTAGTGCTTGCAACATGTATGTTTAGTCTGTGTATTGCTTGTTTTTACAATGAACAATATGACACCGCTCCTGTAATAATCCCATCACGGGATTGACAGTATTATGAATAATAAATAACTATAACTTACGTTACCACGACGGGATGGCTGTATCATAGGAGTACATATGTAATGTTTATAAAATTGGATAGCCAGCACTGCAACGACAGTTGACGTTTCGCAAACATTGGGGTCTATATGAAAAGTTGTTCCGAGACCTGGCATTGTTTCGGGGTAGAATGCTTGATTGCCACGCAGAATGCATGGCTATAATTTATGCTGGGACCCCGACATTTATTCTTTGCATTAGTCGGGTCAACGCTGCTGATGTCAGGTTTTTCTTAACGCTCACGCGTTAAAGTTTGCCATGTGTGTTGTCGTCGTTTTTCGGTGGATACTATGTGTCAATGCGCTGTGGCACATGCCCGCATACCTCTGGAATATACCAGCCCGCCGGTATGTGTCACTGTCTGCGGGAAGTGTTTGACAACGTAGGCGACGACATTGTGACATTATTCATGTCTTAAGCAGTGCGTCATATGGCGCGCCTTGACAATCGACAAATTCCTGTTGAATCGCTTCTAGCATGTCGTCTACGAAGGATATGCAGCTGAAGGAGACCGAGTAACTGCTGAGGTATTTGAGAAAAACAGACCTGGACAAGTGGCTGTGATTGTGATGTCGCGTATCCACGCTAGGTTGATGCACCTTTACTGACTAGGTGCTTGTTAACGTGCTGTGTGATGTGTTATCTTTCTATCTCCTCTCTTTTCTTTCCTTCTTTCAAGCTCCCCCCTCCCGTTCTCACGCGTAGGTTAGCAAACTGGTTAAACTCGACTGGTTGACTCCCCTACCTTTTCTTCTCTACCATTCTCTCTCTCTTTACATGAACGCTCCACAGCGTGCTCAAAAGCTGTTTCATTTTCGTTAGCTCCCCGTAGTTTTGGGTTCTGTTGCTCAAATTCTACCAAAATGTTCCGATATATTATCATAGCATGCCGAGGTATTATCTCGACTACAGCATCCTATGCTTTTAGGTTGGGATCAGTTAAACAAGCCCAAGACAAGCTGCAGAGCGTTCATGTTGAGCCTGCTACAGTCGTACACGTGTTTTAAAACAATGTTAAGATTACAAGATTTAGGAACCAAAAATGAGTATACATAGAGATCAGTAAATACCGAAATCCTAAGTGCAACGAGCCCAAGGTGATGAAGACTGTGCGAGTAGTGTGCTCTTTGTTCCTTGGGATTCGGTCTGTTACTCTGCATGACCGGCGGTTTTACTGCCTTACGCGCAGCGTACCCTGTCTATGTCTATTTCTTATTTCTGGTTTTGAGTAGGATTTCCTTTGCTCCCGTTTGTTCTCTGAACTACTGTGGTATTTTCTGCACTACAAACTGTAGGAAATTTAGCTTATTGGATAAGGAGGAGGAGGAAAAGGAGTACAAAGATATTAGCCAGTTATCAGACAGGCTGACTATATCGTACTGGGCAAGGGGTTGATGCCAGTAAAAAATGACAGAAAATTGAGTTTAAAAAAGAAGAAAAAAAGCGAGAGGAAGCAACTATAGTAAGATAGACGACAATGCTTAAAGTCTGTCTCTGAGACTGCTTGTCCGTAAGAAGCGCGACGACATCCTCATTGCTGGTCTAAATTTCCGGAGCCCTCCACTACGGCGTCTCTCATAATCATAGAGTGGTTTTGGGACGTCAAACCCCACATATCAATCAATCATCCTCATTGCTTTGCGTGCCGAGGATGGCCTCAGCAGACGCTCACCTTAGTACCTAGGGCGCAGCGTCAGGGATATTACCTTCTGATTTGGTTTGTTCCTATAATTTGCGATTTAATCTGTTTGAGCCTAGCCAGGTGACACTGAGTGAACTCGCATTTATTGTAGACCTAATAAAGTTATTTCACTCACTCCTACTTTATTTTATAGTGATTCGTCTCACGTGACAAAGAAACGAAGTAGCTGCGCTTTTCGTTGCGTCGACATAGAAATGTACTGAACATAAATGCATGCATTCATCGGACTACGTTCGAAGATATGCATGACAATTCGACACTGCATACCAGCGGTCCCGAATTCTCGCATCTGCGACACGGGACACAGTCCCGAAAAGAAAGCGACACTAGTGATATTGGAGTGATAAAGAGATATGTCGTAAGAGCTGCTCACTTTGCATGCGACAATCTGTGTTGCAACATAATCTATAGAGAAAAGAGTGGAAGGGTAGGGGGAGGCGAGAATAGAAAAAGCCTAAGTATAAAGGGCATGGATGTAATTAACAAACACAGCGTTCATGCACGCAATCAGTCGCGCATGCTCTTGTTCAAAGATAAGAAAGAAAGAAGGCGGAAATGACGCGGAAAAAATATCATGGTGCAGTTGGGGACTTCGTCCACACCCTTGGATTCTGTCGCCATTTGTTTCCAGAAGAAATGTCACCGTCGTAACGAGGGGCCATTTCGAACGCATGAGAAAATAGGAGCATAGATACGGAGATCTTTTGTAATAAGTACAACAGATAATTGCGAAATAGACCTTAGCTCATGCACTAAATGAAGACATTTCGAAATTGGGTAACTACAGCTAGGAAATATAAAAACATAAATGTAACGCACGAAAAGGCTGTGGATGTTCTTGCGTGCGTGCATAAAAAAAAGAAATCTCGGGTTTGTGATCGCTCCTATCTTTCTTTTCTTCTTATAATTAGTGCTTTGGCAGTTGAGTGCTCGCAATTTAGGTGAGGATGGGCAAGACTGCTTAAATGTGACTATTTCTGCTGAAGGTTAGAAGCTTACCAAATAGGATAATTTAACTTTGAATTGATACAAGGGACTCATCTTTTCCTTATATCTATGACTGAAAAGATGCTTTAAGCGTTTGTTGTGGAAATGCCCAGCTATGCGTTTTTGACAATATTTTCAGAAGAGTACAATACAACAAACTAACTTAGAAGGATCGCACGCTGACCTGGAATATGAATTACGCTGCTTTGTGTAGTGATTAAGGAATTAGTACGTCTAGAAGCATTACTGATTTACAGCGAAGAGCAACGGCCACATCTCGAGTCGACAGGCATTACTAATTAGTTTTATTTGGCCGTAATTATGAATGAACAAATTAGGAAAAACAATTACATAATACTTCGATTGCAGCTCTACCACCGATAATGTACTTCCCATTTTGAGTGTTCCTTCTTACAGCACAAATTGACTGGTCCGAGAGGCTTACCATTATAAATTGCCACAGAATCCGATGATTGATTGATTGATATGTGGGGTTTAACGTCCCAAATTCACCATATGATTATGAGAGACGCCTTAGTGGAGGGCTCCGGAAATTTAGACTACCTGGGGTTCTTTAACGTGCACCCAAACCTGAGCACACGGGCCTACAACATTTCCGCCTCCATCGGAAATGCAGCCGCCGCAGCCGGGATTCGATTCCGCAACCTGCGGGTCAGCAGCCGAGTACCTTAGCCACTAGACCACTGCGGCGGGGCCAGAATCCGACGACACCAAGCTTCAAGGTGTATATCAGTCACGATTGCAACTGATTATTATTTTTATTTCAAATGCAGAGTGATCATATCTAGCAAATTCTGTAGCCGTTTTACTTTTGTGGCCTTATATGCAGCCCTAATATATTACATTATCTTCACTGCAATATTTATTTTCCAGTTTACTTTGAACATTACCTACGTTTCACTATATAATATATCGTCCTTTAATTTGTTTATATATATATATTATAATGAGGCGTTTTAGAGTGGTACTCTTTTATAAAACAGGAGAGCGGTCACGACACGTCAAGTGGTAATGGCGGAAATAGCCTGAGTCCTCAGCCAACCAAAACGTCGTCTTCTTCACCGACTGAGTCATACCCCCTGCCCTTCTGAGTAGCATTCATCTTCTTCACTACATTTTCCTCCCCTCCGGAAAAGAGCCATCCTGGCGACTCATGGGCAGGAGACAATAGAGGGATCGTAATACGGTTTTAGGCGGTCTATGTGGACGGTCTCACGTCCACGGCGTCGTTGATCATGGGGCTGCTCAAGCGGCTCCACGATGTAATTGACGGGTGAAGTTTGTTTAACCACACGGTAAGGTCCGTCATACTTGTACATCAGTTTCGTTGAGAGACCAGGGCTGGTTGAAGGGATGCGAAGCCAGACGAGGTCATCCGATGCATAAGAAGCCGGAGGCGTCGGGCTATCGCGGTGGTGTTTCTGTCGTTGCTGTTCAGCACTTGTGAAGGAGCGGGCAAGCTGACGACACTCTTCCGCGTATTTAGCAGCTTGTGACATCGTCGTCGACTCAGCAACATCCGGGTGGTAAGGAAGGATGGTGTCTAGCGTGCAAGAGGGCTCGCGACCATAAAGGAGGAAATATGGTGAGAAACCAGTGATTGTCTGGACAGCAGTATTATGCGGTTAGGTTACAAAAGGGAGAATACTGTCCCAGTTGGTGTGATCGGTTGCGACGTACATCGACAGCTTATCTCCTAATGTACGGTTGAATCTTTCTGTAATGCCATTTGTTTGAGGATGATACGCAGTGGTAGTGCGATGGATGACTTGGCATTCCTTGAGAAGCGATTCGACAGCGTCCGACAAAAACACACGCCCTCGATCACTCAGGAGTTCACGTGGTGCACCGTGACGTAAAATGATCTGATGCAGTATGAAACGACCGACGTCGCTGGCTGACGCAGAAGAGAGTGGTGAAGTTTCTGCGTAGCGCGTAAGGTGATCGATAGCGACGATTACCCAGCGATTTCCAGCCGGTGTAATCGGAAGAGGTCCATACAGATCAATACCAACACGGTCAAACGGTCGGGCAGGACAAGGTAAGGGTTGTAGTGGAGCTGGAGAAGTTGGAGTGGGATTCTTCCGGCGTTGACAAGCGAGACAGGAACGTACGTAGCGACGGACGAAGCGATACATTCCACGCCAGTAGTAGCGGTGGGACAGGCGGGTGTAGGTTTTAACACTCCAGCATGGGCGCATTGTGGGTCGGCGTGAAAGGAGGCGCATATGTCTGAGCGGAGACTTCTGGGAATGACTAGAAGCCATTGGCGTCCTTCGGAGAGATAATTGCGTCTGTATAGCAAACCATCTCTGATAACGAAGTGCTGTATTTGACAGGCGCATACCTCTAGGGATATTTTGCGAGGGAGTTTGATTTAACAAGTTGATAAGTGAAGCGATCCAAGGATCTTTTCGTTGCTCCTGTCGCATGTCACTGACACTAAGTGCAGATACGTCGGGGGCTGGTGAAGACGGCGGCTTGTCACTACATCGTAGAGGTGATCGGGACAAAGCGTCTGCGTCGGAATGTTTTCGGCCAGATCGGTAAACGACGTGGATGTCGTACTCTTGTAGCTGAAGCGCCCAACGGGCAAGCCGGCTGGTGGGATCTTTTAACGAGGAGAGCCAACATAATGCATGATGATCTGTAACCACGCTGAATGGGCGCCCGTAAAGATATGGTCGAAACTTGCCTATGGCCCATATGATGGCTAGACACTCTTTTTCGGTGACTGAATAGTTGGCTTCTGCTTTTGTGAGTGCACGGCTGGCGTAAGAGACGACGTACTCATCAAATCCAGGTTTACGCTGGGCGAGCACAGCACCGAGGCCAACTCCGCTAGCATCCGTGTGTATTTCCGTCGGCGCAAGAGGATCAAAATGTCGCAGTATAGGAGGTGACGTAAGAAGGTGGCGGAGTGTGGCAAATGCATCATCACAAGCTGACGACCAACTAGAAAGGTCTTTGTTGCCGGCAAGAAGGTCAGTCAAGGGCGATATGATGGAGGCGAAGTTGCGAATAAAACGACGAAAATATGAACATAAACCGAGGAAGCTGCGAAGTTCTTTTAAGGTCTTCGGCTTGGGAAATTCGGCAACGGCACGGAGTTTCGTGGGATCCGGAAGAATGCCATCTCTAGATACAACATGGCCCAAAATTAGGAGTTGTCGAGCGCCGAAGCAGCACTTCTTCAAGTTGAGCTGTAGACCGGCGGCGGTGAGGCAAGTAAGCACTGTCTCGAGCCGCTGAAGGTGCGTTGAAAAGTCGCTTGAAAATATCACGACATCGTCTAAATAGCACAGACATGTCTGCCATTTCAGGCCACGGAGGATGTTGTCGATCATGCGCTCGAAAGTGGCAGGCGCATTGCAGAGCCCAAACGGCATGACGTTAAATTCATATAAGCCATCAGGGGTAACAAAAGCCGTCTTGGGGCGATCAGCCTCAGCCATGGGAACCTGCCAATAACCTGAACGCAGATCTAGTGACGAGAAGAACTCCTCGCCTTGTAAGCAGTCAAGGGCATCGTCTATGCGAGGTAGCGGGTAAACATCTTTGCGCGTGATCTTATTCAACCGGCGGTAGTGGACGCAGAATCTTATTGAGCCATCCTTTTTCTTGACTAGAACAACTGGAGAGGCCCACGGGCTGTTAGAGGGCTCAATAACACCTCGCTTCAACATGTCGTCAACTTGTTCCGCGATTATGCGACGCTCAGATGCCGATACCCGATACGGACGCTGACGTAAAGGAGCGTGAAGGCCAGTGTCGATTTCGTGAGATACTGTGGAAGCACGGCCCAAAGTCAGTTGCTGGTGGTCGAAGCTGGCGCGGAAGCGCTCGAGGAGGGCGATGATGTCGGTGCGCTGCTGAGCCGTAAGGTTGGGGTCGATGCAGCGCGAAATTGCGTCGGTGAATGATGGGGAAGAGGATGACGCCCAGCAATCAACAGCATCAATAGGTAGCGTAGTCGAGTGGTCAGGAACTACACGTGCACTCGAGGGATCAATGTCATCGGCAAAGCCCAGGCACTCTCCGCACAGTAACTTGGAAGGCGAGGGAAACGGATTTGATACATAAATTGCACTTGATCCATCGTGAATATTCAGAACGCCGAAAGGAATCAGGAAGCACTTGCGGCGAACAGCGGTTTCAGAAGGCGTAAAAAAAAACAGTTGAGCCACTAGAGATGTCACAGGAAAGCGGAACCAGGGCGGACGAGAACGGGGGTATCGAAGTGTCGGCGGCAACGAAAACTTTTGCAGAAGAAAGGGACGAGTCGAGTGAAGCAGCGTCGCATAACGGCGCGAACTCCACTTCCGCGCGAGCACAGTCGATGACGGCATGATGAGTGCAGAGAAAGTCCCAGCCTAATATAATGTCATGGGAACACTGCGGGAGCACTACGAACTCGACGACATATATATCGTCAGCAATAATGACACGTGCTGTGCATGCAGCAAAAGGGCGAATTCGTTGCTCGCTCGCAGTGCTTAAAACGAAGTCGTGTAGAGGCATTGTGACTTTTTTAGTCGACGGCAAAGTTTTTCAGTCATTACAGACACTGCGGGCCGCCAGTATCGACCAATGCAAAAACAGGTATACCTTCAACAGAGACAGCAACGACGTTGGACGGCGAAAAACAAGGTCTTGTGGAGTTCGAAAGATCCGCAGTTCTTGCCCCCGGAACCGGCGGCTCCTAGTTTTCCTCAGGGACAGGGCGAGGTCGACGGAGCATAGGGGAAAGGGAACGGCGTTGAGGTGAAGGCTACCGGTGTCTGTTGAAGTTCCGGCGAGGTGCAAATGTGTCCATGGTGGTAGTCCTCGCCATATACAGCCGGCTCCGGTCGTGGGGGTAAATCATAATTGTTGGGCCCTGGACGTCGTCACGCAGGAAAAACTCACGCCGTCGACAAAATCGTGCCACGTGACCCCGCAATTCCACAGGCGAAGCATATGGGGCGGTTGTCTTGAGTGCGCCAAGGGTTCTGAAAGCGTGGAGGTGGTGGTCGGGAGAAAGGACGGGCAGCCTGGTACGTAGGCTCAGTCGGTACGACAAAGGACGCGTGGACGTAGGCGTTCGTGACAAAGAAACGTGGCCGTTCGCGACAGGTGGACGTCGGGTTCCGTTCAGTGCTTCGGCATAGGTCAATGGAGCAGCCACAGGTGGTGCGTGAGCTGTTGGTAGCGCCTCGGACACTTGCTCCTGGACTACTCGCTGTATTGATGGCGCTAATGTAGATGGGGCACCTTCGGAGGTATAAGGCACGAGGGACAACTGGCGTGCGACCTCCTCTCGTACAAATTGCTTGATCTCGAGAAGCAAAGTGGTGTGGTCTATAGAAGTGCCAGCCGACGTTAAGCGGAGATTGTTGCACATGGCGCGGTGGCACGACGAGTGGTGTCACGCTGTTTCCAGAGCTCATCATAGCTCTGACACAGTTGGATCACTTCCGCTACGTTTGCGGGCTTTTGGCGACAAGCATCTGAAATGCGTCGTCCAGTCACGCCTTTCAAGATGTGTTTGATCTTCTCGGCTTCTGTCATGGCCGAGTTGACACGCCGGCAAAGGTCGACCACATCTTCGATATAACTGGTGTAATGCTCACCATTCTGCTGAGCCCTGGTACGCAAGCGCTGTTCGGCCCGTAGTTTGCGAAGTGCTGGACGGCCAAACAAGTCCGCAAACGCCGTTCGGAAGGCCAACCAGGTGGGGGAAGTCTCTCTCGTGATTACGGTACCACAGACTGGCGACGTCGGTCAAATAAAATTGGACGACAGTAAGCTTGTGTGCATCGTCCCACTTGTTGTGCTTGCTCACCCGGTCGTATTCGTCGAGCCAGTCTTCCG
>WOVY01005408.1:0-96050 GCA_013436015.1 Rhipicephalus annulatus
CGACAAAGGTCTCTTTGACAGGATGAATTACGAGGTGAATAACACACCCCAATCATCCCTTCGCCACGCAGAATATTGCACACGGCGATATGCATATGTACTGTACGTCTCATGTATACAAGAAAAAGCTGCGGCGTTTTTCCGTTATTGCGTGACATCCTGTATCATTTACAGCTGCGCACAGACACGCACATTATGCGACACGGCACACGTGTTGCGCATGAATGAGTAGTTCGTTCCTATGTGTATACGAGCGAAACTTAGTCGCGACAACCAGGTATATTGACGAAAAAAAAAAAAACTCGTGAGGTCGCGCACTAAGGTGCTTCTTGTGGTGAGCTTCTGAAGCTACAATTTATAAAATTAGCAATTTTTGGGCATTAACGTCACGATATGATTACGAGTGACGCCGTATAGTGGAGGGCTCTGGATAATTTTGACGACCTGGTGTTCTTTAGCATGCAGACATCGCACAGTACATGGGCTTCTATCTAGCACTTAGCCTCCACCGAAGTGCTACCACATGCAACCGGGATTGAACCCGCGACCTCCACGTCAGCAGCCGATCAACGTATACCCCCGGGCGGACCAGCTGCGGACGAACATCTACTTAAGGATTCAGAGGCGTGGTGCTTGAGCTCCACATGAGTGAGTCCGCGGTACGTTGCGTTTGTGCGTGCGTAAAAATTGTAACTACCACATTAGATTCTCTCGGTATAAAAATAAAATCGCGCAAAAAATCAAGAAGGTGCGAAGCTTAACTAACATAATGTGCACCCCCGGTTGTTTGTCGAGGGACGCAATTGACTCCGGGTTAACTTCGAAAATCCGGGGGTTGTTTATACGTACAGGCAAAACACGACGCTGGAATGTTTTTTTTTTTACATTCCGTTCAATTGAAACGTGACCACAGAAACCTCGAAATGAACCCGCGTCTTCATGCTCGGCGGCAGAACGTTGCAACAGATGGATGAACACAACTAGTGAAACCGACAAACTGAAGGAGACATTGCTTGAATTTTCTGCAGAGACGATGACCCTCACAAGCTTTATGTCCGCGTAAAAAGTTTACCACTTCTAAAAATAACTCGCAACGACGAACGATTACTCAAACTTGAAGCGTATGTGGCACCTTTGTAGGAGCAAACCCGTTACTGGAAACACTAAATTTATGGGCTCCGCTTGGCAAGGTAGGTACGCGAGGGTAAAACTATAAATTGGTGGACGCCACTGCCCTGAGAATACATCACACCACTTCACCCGTTCGTCATTCTTTCGACCACGTCTACACCTCTTTATCAGTGAATAACCGCGCACATTTCTAAGCAAGACGGACCCAAGCTTCCAGCGATTCGCGATAACTTTCGTGCGCTTAAAGAGAAGGGCAGATACGAGCACGTGTTTTCGAAATTTGTGACGTCACAGTGACGCCCACCACTGCACCTTAGTTTGAGCGCGAAATTTAGGAACGGGGTACGTGTCCCTGATGTTCAGCAAAAGAGTGACAATGCGATCTTCCGACGAATTCTTCAGCCATTGATAACACTCTGACATGACTCGTTTCCTACCAACGACATCCGCAGATTGATTGATAGGTGGGGATTAACGTCCCAAAACCACCATATGATTATGAGAGACACCGTAGGCGAGGGCTCCGCAAATTTCGACCACTTGGGGTTCTATAACGTGCACCCAAATTTGAGCACACAAGCCTAGAGCATTTTCGCGATTCGACCCCGCGACCTGCGGGTAAGCAGCCGAGTACCTCAGCCACTGGACCACTACGGTGGGGCAACGCACATCCGTAGATACTGAAAAGAATTACTGCAACCACAACGGCCGCGTTTAACGTTAACGTCCGAACTCCGATACCACTGCGAGTCGCGTTCCAAGTATTTCAACCATCTGGTGTTCCGTAAACGTGCGATGACATCTCGCAGCACACGCCCTCTCGCATTTCACCTCCATTGAAATGCGACCATCACGCCCAGTATCAAACCCTCTACCTCCAGGTGCGAACAATCCAGCACCCTAAGTAGTATATACGCCACCGCGGCATTTTCGATGGAGGCGAAAGTTTAGACGACCGTGTACTGCACGATGTCAGTTCACGTCGAAGAGCGGCAGACGGTTGACATTTCCGGAGGCCTCCGCTAAGGCGTCTTTCATATCCGTATCGCGGTCTTGGGACGTAAAAGCGCAGACATTGTTACGATTCACCGAAACCTTTCAACTCTCCTTGCACAGATAATGTATAAAGTCGGACAGCGGGTTTGAAGCGTGACTGTATGAAATAGAAGTCTAGCAGCGAAAACGAGGGACCACAGTTCAAAGCTACAGCAAATACGCGACTGTGTAAGCGTTTTTTAAGTGCGAATCGCTTCAAGGGAACGCACTATCGTACGCATCGTCGTCGGTTGGCGTAACGCAGGCAAAACTGCGCTTAGTATAGCCATGTATACTGGGGGGCGCACTCGCGTCACGCAAAAATCTTCCTCCTCTTCGATCGCCTTGGTGGCGATACGCTCATACCTCGATATAACAAACCAAGATATGACGAAATATCGCTTACAACGAAGTAAATCAAAAATACTCCTGCAAAAGAGTAGTCTTAGGAATAAACCTTTATAACGAATTTTCGGTTGTAACCAAACTTTCTTTCGCGTAAGATGCAACTTTGCTCTAATGATGTTTTAAGTGTACCGGATGCGTGCATTGCTATACTATGGCTAGGAAAACTCGACAACAGAAACCAAGTATAAAGTTGAAAGAGAAACCAAGCGAGAAAAGGAAAGAGACAAAAAAAAACGATAAAGAAATAAAAATACGTAGAAGTGAAAGGAAAAAAGTGTAAAGCAAGAGAAGACAACAAGACAGAAAGGAGGAGAGAGAAAAGCGAATAAAAACAAAAAAGACAGTCCATCTCCACGCTTTTGCACCACAGGGGCGATTCTGCATTTCGTTTTCCGATTTTTTTTATTATTTTTTGGGAGGCGGCGGACTGCGGCGTTTTTGTCATCTGGCCTAAACCATATCACCAGTAGCTACCATTGATGTTGCAGGCAAAAAAAAGAAAAAAATGTACCCGCGGACGGGGTCTTCCATAAAGGGACTACACGTGACGTTTCCGTAAGTGCATGGGAGCTGTAATTGGTATGCGGCGGGCGTCTCGCAGCGCCCACCAGTGCGCATCTCGAGTAAGCCTGCCTCCCACTACAAACCGCGAACACGCCCCTGGAACTTTCGTCCGAAAGCCCTCGCGAGAGGCAGCTGCTGCGAGACCGGATCTTGACCCACGAACGCCCAGATAGGAACCGACGAAAAGCGCGACGTTCAAAGGACTGAGACGTTCTATATGTCCGATGTCTCAATTCGATCGGCAATAAACGACTTTCACTGCGCAACGGTCGACGAAAACTTGATGTGTGGGCATACCTGCGGTGGGACAACCGAAATAGCAGCGATAGGGGGTCACCCGAAACGTAAAGATGGGTCCATACTCCCCTTACTCTGCGAGTTTCTCTTTTTTACGGTATTGCTTTTTTAACGTAATGCAGCGATGCTAGCATTCTGACTATGCAAGCCGATAAATCGCCGCGGAAAAGCTTTAGATTTAACGAAACGGTATCGCTGGGCATAAGAAGGTTTCGTAGTCGCACCCCTAACGTCTGCCGAAAAAAAAAAAAGATTTATTTCCGATTAATATAAGATGAAGCGTTGGACATGGAATAGTAAACTTGCATGCCATGAAGGTGGTCCTCTTTTCATCATTATTGCAGTTATTATTGTTAATATACTACCAATTGATTTTGTATTGCGTAATCAGGCCCGTATTTTTTAGGGCCGAAGCTCCTTATGATCCAGGAGGTCCATCCCCAGCACAGCACATCCACAGACAGACAGGAAGACGGACGGACGGATGAACGGACAGACACTTCCCTTCACTCATCATCATTCACTCCGCGAATATGCAGTGATCTTTTTTACTTTTTTGACAGTGGAACTAAAAAAAAGTAATTCAAGTGTGACTGACATGACGTGGCGTTCCCATGACGACGCAACCACAAGGCCAGCTCCAGACTGTTTACAAATGTCCACGTATATCTTCATTATTTTCTTTTTCTCACTCCTGTAGACTCTTCCCAACAAAAGTAACCATTTTTCCCGTAGATAATATATTATCGGAATATTGTAAAGGGTCCCACGTATACAATCCGAATGGAAAGGAACTGACGTGACCACACAGAAATTAATGTCAATAACAGGTCATGTAGAATTATGTTTGCGAACAAATTCGTATATGATTCATTGATTCTAACGGCTCTGGGCGCTGCGGTGTATCTGATGAATAAAGAACGCCCAGATGTGCCGTTATAAAGTATCGCATCATACGTTTGCCGCTATAGAACGGATAATACAGCGAAAGAAAACGCAGAACGGCAAGCGTCGACATTAGTTTTCTGTCACTGTCCTCGGTTTTGTTCAACGGTAAACATGCATGTGATGCAGTATAGATGCCCCCTCCTCCCCCGTCCCCCCCCCAACTACGTCATATCGAAATTCTTCCAAGCTCTATTGTATTTTTATTATACGGTTGTCACACGCTGTCCTTTCGATCAAGTTTACTATTTATTATTTGCGACTGGTTAATTCAGGCGATATAAATAATTGTTGAGGTTGCACCAGAACCACGATATTATAATATACGTCAACGTGGATGGTTGCAGGAATTTTGACCACCTGGGGTTCCTTAAAGTGCACCTAAATCTAAGTACACGGAGGGTTTTCACCTTGCGTAATTCAACTCAAGGTCCAAACGGTAGCCAGTCGGGGTCGACAAGTTCAATTCTGATCTATAGCTTAAGTCGCGAATGATAAAATCAATGCGCAACAAAATACAAGGGCCTTCCGCTAAACCACCTACCGAGCGTGAAGACATCACTCCCTCTCTTTGAAGGGGACGCCCAAAAAAACAAAGACTTTTTCCCTCGTATTGGTGATTACACTTTCAACGGAACTCTCGCTACGAGAAATGCTATAGATAACTTGTAAGCCGGAAATGCGCGCAAATGTAAAAGTGACTGACTGGCAACGCCACCTCGAAGCTCTCGCATCAGTCACCCGCGACGTCAAAGATTTCTTATGGCTCCTAATCACAGTTCGTAATCGGTAAAATTGAAGTACGCCATTTTTTGAGAAAGCCAGAGATTTATCGTATACGAAGTAGCGGGAAACTTCTTGGAGCCATTGTGGCTGAAACACAGAAACATTACTTTGTCCTCCTTACACTGTCATCATAATTGCCAGAAATACCAAGCTTTATACTTTCAATGGATTTTTCTTTTGTTTGCCTGTTACCACTTTCCTCATATGAAACTTTGTAGGGCCCATGGGGCATCTACCCTACGCATGCTTCAAACCAGGTCGTGCCCCAGTCTTCGTTCCCACAGCCAGTTTATTGGAGGCATTGATCCGACATGTCCAGAATGTGGCGCCGTATTTACGTTCGACTATACATGCTCTTGCAGTGCCCCTCATTACGCAATTCTCAGCACACGACCGAAGGAGAATGAAGCTCTGCGCTCAGGACTTGCACATCAACTCTGGGCTGTCCACGACGCGGCGGTGAGGCTCGGCCTACCCGTTCCGACGTGGGAGCGGCCCGCTGCTCTACCTCCTTGAGGTAGTGTTCCTCAGAACCTCAATAAAGTTATGTGTCTGTCGGTTAGTTGTGATTAACAAAGAAAGACATTCTGAAATACGCGAGGTCAACATCGGAGCTACTAACAGGAAAAAAGAAAATTAAAACTACAGACACTGATATCGATATGTGGTCTTAACATATGCTGGCAAAATTACCAACGGGGCATAGTTTATCAGTCAATAGGAAGTTTTCGAGTAAGTGATATGTGGGGTTTAACGTCCCTAAACCACCATATGATTATGAGAGACGCCGTAGCAGAGGGCTCAGGAAATTTCGACCACCTGGGGTTCTTTAACGTGCACCCAAATCTGAGCACACGGACCTACAACATTTCCGCCTCCAGCGGAAATGCAGTTGCCGCTGTCGGGATTCGCTCCCGCGACCTGCGGGTCAGCAGCTGAGTACCTCAGCCACTAGACCACCGCGGCGGGGCAAGTTTTCGAGTAAGCTCCAAAGAAATAGCGTCAAGGCCACTGCGCATGCGCAAAACCCAAACCACGCTTGATTTGGGGACGCTATTTTTCGAATTTAGAGGGAGCCCCACAGCTTGCCCCAAAAGTTTTGCGTCAGAAACACGTGACACCACCCACTGAAGTGAAGGCTCTCGGCGAAGACCAGTGTGACACAAAATAGGGGGAGTGTCCGAAGCGCCGCAGAATGCATTCGAAAACTCATCGCTCCTGGTTGACCCAAAGCGTCCATACGCAAAGGGCCTTGGGGCCTCTGTACGAAAGCTCCCTAATGTATAGACTATCGTTTCACTTCAATGTCGCTTAAATTAGCGAGCGTATGCAGCGAATGAACGAACACTAACCAGGTTGACGCGGCATTCCGCATCCGAGTATGTACGACAGCTGACGCTTCGCATTCCGTTCCGATTCATCTTGCAGCTAGGGCGGACTGAATGTCGCACGCGGGCGACCTCATATGTCGTTGCAACATCCCGCAGCTAATCCGAAATGGACTTCACGATGCCTTTTCGACACATCACCCGGGTTGCAACAAGCGCGCGAGCATCGACGCCGGTTTGAAGAATGCCGCTGTCGAGCTCTCTCCCTCCTCTCAAAAAGGAAGAGGGGGTGGAGAGCGCAGTAGGAATACTGATGCGTTCACCCGTGTTCTACGGGATAAAGTGTATAATCAGCTGGTGCGATACGCATTCTCTTACCTCTGTACGCATTCTTACACACGGTCTTAATAATTAAGTCAGTACACCAAGGAGAAGAAATGCTGAGGATTCGAGAATTTCGTGAGAAGTTCATCATGGAAGCCGAAGAGGTGTTCAAAGATAGTGCGAAAGACGATGTGAGAATGAAGATTACACACAATATCCCCACAGTTTTTTTTTTTCGTGTTCTTGGAACGGGACCGATACAACCATCTTGCTTTGCCAGCGTGCCAACTTTACAGGCGCACCAGCCCCCGAAGCCTGAAAATTTATTTCCTAGACCTTGTATGTGTATGTTTGTATACAAGCTACAGGGGCCTCCCTAAATTAGAGGAAATAAAGTTAGATGACGCCTTTAAAGTGGCACGGACTACTCGCGAAAAATTGCGGTAATTGCGACTGATTATTACGTTTCCCCACTGCATGTAGAATGCTATAAAATTTGAGTCTTTTCTCTAATAGGAGCATCCTCCTAATGAAGAAATGCAACAGAAAGTAATACGAATTATTCCAATGTTTTATTTGGCTAACCTACGGTAAGCTCGTTTCGCTTCATTTATAACAAACACGAAAAAAGGAGCGCTTGGCACCTCAGATGCGAGCAATACGATACGCCGACTTACACAACGCCATTCAAGTGGGGGCAAGTTTACATAGAACTAAGCTTTGACAGCATACCTGACCAATTATATAGGAAGTGGTTCCTTTCAAAAATAATACCGTCACGTGTTACCTGTGTTGAATACAGTTTGCCGGAGCTTGCCAGGTTAAAACAGCGGCGCGTCAAAGCTAGCGTATCTCTCGTACGACTATCACAGTTACTAAAATTAGCAGCCGGTATCAATGAACACAAACGGTACAATTCTTGCTTGCCTCAAGCTTTGCTTTATTACATTTCTTTGGGTTTTGTTTTGTTCCTTGAACCACCGGGCTTCCATTAGTATGCCACGCACTGTCCACGCCCCCTTGCTTCAACACCGAGACACGCCTAACCGAAAGAACCGCACGTACACCTTAAACATGCATTTCCCAAAAGAAAACGCACCTACTCGGAGATCTACTATGCCACGAAAACGTGAAAACACGTATCCTCCCAAAGGCAGCGCATAGTGAGTGATTTAGTACCCCCGCGCTCGCTAGGCCACCGTTGCCCCGGGCGCGGGATCAAAACAAACGGGCCGCTTACCGGGCCAATCAAGCTGCCAAAACAGAACAAGTTGACGTCCCAGCACGGCCGATGGGTTCCGCCGTGTTCCTCTCCGAAGTGTGCTGACCACCTGATGCACGCAGTAGTAATCCTCTGGTCGTCGTATCCCTCTCTTGGCACGAAACAATGTAAGACGCAGCGTGTCCGGCGCGCACGCTGGAATGTGGACCGCTCAGAGCCACAAAACACACACGCACACACACACTGTACGCGCGAGCGTACCTGCCCCGCCGGATGAAATACACGTTATCCCCCGACTCGCCAGGCACCGCCGGAGCACACTCGTTGCCAGCCTCCTTCCTTCGGAGCACGGCTTGATCTCGCGCGCCTGCTCTTGTCGTGCCGCGCCGGCAGAAAAACGCGGCGGTGCGGCAAAGCGGGATTCGCAGGGAGAGGAGGCAGCAGACGTAGCAGACGGCCTCGAGCAGTCAGCGATCGCAGCACCAAATGCAAGAGCAGCGGTGAGCGGTGAAAGTTCGGCCATCGAAAAACTGCCCTCTGACTACGGAGTAGGCGGGAATTCGAACCGTAAAGTTTGAATAGCCAACGCTGACATTCGCGAATGCAGTTCCGTGCTTGAAATCGGAGGTGCTGTAAGTTTGTACGTTATCTAAAGGTTAATAAAATAGTCGTACACAAGTAAAGACCGACGGATGGTTTATTGGTTGAGTTGTTATAAAAATGCTTATGCAGTTACAATCATAATGAAAAACGCAATAGAAGTGAAAGTCTCGTGAGTTTCTAACTATACATTGAAATCACACTGCGCCCAAAAGACACAGACAGAGTGAAGATGACAAACAAGCGCTCAACTACAGCAAATCTTAATTTTTAGAAAATACCAGACATTTGTGTTCCAGCGCTTCACACTGTGCATTTGCATGATGAGTTCAAAAAATCACGTTGAAAGATAACAGAACTTTTCGCGTTATTCAAAGTAACTGAAAATTGGTCAGAGTGTGTCACATTATACTTGTTCCAGTGCAAAGGCTTTACGAAAGTGACATATACGAGCACTCTTTTCACGACTGGAATAGAAAAAAGTCCCAGGAACCTGAAGTACCAGAACCGTCTCTTATTGTTGACAGATTCGATACAGAGCGTGAATCGAGCAGCAGCAGCACAGCTGAGTAGCTTCGACCATTACATTTTGCCACAAGACCGCGACTTAGTCCTTCATCCGTCCCAATAAAGTTTATATGTTGCATCTGTTTTGCCAGTGAACTAATATAAGTAAGACAATGAGTTACCCAATGATGTGAACAGCGACACCACGGCATCAAACGGCACTCCGCTCATTGTTATTATTTGTGAAAGTTTGTGTGTGTGTGTCACGGGGCGCGCGTGTAAACTATCGAAGGATTGCAGTGAATTGCTCAACAACGTGCCATAACGTTAATATTTCAGAATTTTATACGATCGCAGAAACACGTGAATCTGAGCATATATACTATCAATACATCTGCCTCAAGGGACAACTCATTTCCTGATTTCTCTAAGCACGCGAGGGCGCTCACATGGTTGCAAGTTTAACATGGTAAGCATCCTAATTAACACAGGAGGATGTGGGTGTATGACGAACATGGACAGCACATGACATCAAAAGAAAATGCTCGCAATGGGACTCCTACCTCGTCCGTGACGAATGTTCTTCGCCACAAGACTACCAGCTTCCGGTCGATCAGCTGGGATGGAAGGCGACCGTCCAGTACATCCCAGTGTTGAGAGTCTGGAGCAGCTCGTGACAGCACCTTCACGCGGCCTCCGAACGGCCGATGTCGTGGGCTGTCGTCCCACCGGCAACTGGATTCGAGCTCTACTGAGAATCCAGAGGATGTGCTCGGAACGTACCTACCGGACACTGACGATCTCATCAGGGTTCGAACAAACCGCCTAACAGGGTGTGACTGATTGATTCTAGTCACACGGTCACAACCCTGGTTATGAAAGTAACGCTAAAAGAGATGCATACGTTTGCTGGTACTTGCTAAAACTGGAAAAAACTGTAGAAAGTAGAGGTAGCTGTCTGACACAGAGTACCGTTTTCAGAGCTGCAAGTCTGTGGCCCCAGGCACAGCAAATTTCGTTTGCCTTTCGAACTGTGCCACACACACAGAACTTTCTTAGCTGCGCCACGGGGAGTCGGAGGGCGTGTAAACGCTGCAAGTCCCGCATACCCGTTGGCTGTGCGATTATTTGGGTGCAGTGCAGATCGGAGCTTCAGTTGTACAAAGCCCTAACCACACGTACACGTCATGGCACGTCAACGCACTTCGTGTGGGTTTGCTGAATGCCCTCTCCTTATGGAGAGAGAGAGAGACAGACAGAGGGCGCGCAGCTGCGTGTAGACGCGCTGACGCATTGTAACGCGTACTTGTGGTTCGAGCTTAAAGAGTTCTTCCTTCTCAAATATTCTGTGTATGCCAATGCATTTGTTCAACGCCGACAAAATTTCAAGGCCGAAAGGCTGCCGCAGTGACGTCAGAGGTTGGGGGCCCAGTTGCCCAACTCAGCATGCTCAGTAAGACTCTTTTTTCCACATCTTTTATTTGGCCCAATCAAGCCGCAGCAGCTGCGAGAGCGGGAGCGTTGGTTTTCCTAAAACGTGAACGAAACACAGGCTTTCCGCCACGTCAGAGGGCCCCCACCCTCTGACGTCACTGCGGCAGCCTTTCGGCCTTGAAATTTAGTCGGCGTTGATTTGTTCCAAGTGGAATAGGAGAGTGGAAACGCTGTAAGGAGGAGAAGGCCAGATGGTTCAACAGCATGGTTGACCAATGGTATAGAGAGCATTTAGGCAAAAACAGTTACATATTGTGTGCCTAACTATGCTGTGTGCCTAACAACATATTTTGGTATATGTACCCACGTGTTAGTAGCAAAGTTTAAGGTTCGCTTTATGGAGCCTGTCGAACTAAGGGCGCAGTCGATTCAATGCAATACCGCATAATAATATGCTATTTGATATTATTCTGTTTAAGGTGCTACAATTTAAGAACGTAGCAATCCACACAAATTTCAGGATAAAGTAGCACGCACACACAACAAAAAAATTGCTAGATCCCACGTACGATGGGAATCGATGATATGTGAAACACGAATGAGAAAGGTTGATATGTCACTTTAAAATTAGCACAACGTTACGAGGTGGAGTTAAATGACGCCGTACATGACTTCCATGTCATGATTATTATGTTTGGATGTGTCGTTTACCTTTCTCACCTATTCACGTCACGTGATACCAAATTTAGTATATGTAGAGCTAGCGAAACGCCCGCGAACACGCTATGAGTGTGATATGTTGTCATGTTCTTACATGACACCCGTGTCAGGACTATCATGCTTGCACCAGTCATATATTTCGCCATCCATTGACGTCACGTAACAAGTAGTAGTAGTACTACACATCTTTATTATATACATAATCCAAACAGGCTTGAACTCCAGTGCCCCGAAGAATATACGGGGTGGAGAGCGAAGTCTGCCCGGCAGGGTGGTGCCCCTAATCCAGGGTATATGTGGAGCTAGCAAAACGGCCGCGAGCGCATCATGAAGAGCCTAATGTACTCCAATGTAGCGTTGACGCGCGCGCGCGCTGGGTACAGCGACGCTACGATAGGAAAATGCAAGCACTACGTTGCCTGACGCCAGGCATGACCAGCAGGAGCAGCGTCCACATGTGCGGCCCTACTAAGGAAACCGGTGCGAAATGCGACATGCTGCATGTCGTGTCCATGCGTTACCCAGACAGCACTGCGTCTCCCACTTTTCGTGACGGAGAGACGCTGGACGCGCTGAAACGATCGTGCGTCAAAGCAACGCATCGCCGCGCGCGCCAGCGAGTATATGGCAGGACCGGCGCCTGGCGTGGCAACGTCGGCGCGACGCAACGAAATGCCACGCAGGCGAGCACGCGCACCACGTCATGTCGAAATGTATTGGTGCCTTGACTCTGGCATGTAGTCATGTTATGACATGACACAGACCTCGTGATTATCATGTGTGCACCAGTCACATGCCTTCGTCTTCCATTCACGTATTGTATAACAAATTTGGTATATGTGACTCTAGCGAAACAGCCACGAGCACATAATGAGCGTGGCATGTAGTCAAATTGTTACATGACACGCATGTTATGATTTTTGTGTTGGAGTCTGTCGCTTGTGTTCGCCATACAATCATGTCATATTATACCAGTTTTGCAACATGCCACGTGAACGAAACCACCACAAGAGCTTCAGGACCATGAAAAGTAAATCATAACATTCATGACATACAAGTCATGATTTTTATGTTATGTCTAGTCAAATATGTTCTCAATACAGTCATGTTAGGCCATACCAAGTATGGTATCGATAACATTATCGAAACGGCCAGGAGAGCTAGAAGTCGTAAGCGCCCGGATAGATACATAGATAGATAGATACGCTCAAAGTCGCCGAAACCCGCTAAGAAATGCTTCGCATTTAAAATTGGCAGACCCCACGTGCAGTAGGAATCGATGATATGCGAAGCACGAATGAGAAAATTTCTAGGCCCGTGGCCAACTGGAATTTTACAGTCGCACGCTTTAAAAGCATTATTTACAAGACAGCGGAATTGCTGACAAGTACTCAGAAATAACAAAGTTTCATTTGTATCACACAAGTACTTATTATGTGCAGTATCATGTGACAGCATTCATGTGCGCGTAGTGAAGTGAATGACGTGTCGACTATTATATACACACGAGCGAATACATCTTCATAAGGACCAGACGTGCGTTCTGCTGTTTTGCGCTGGTTGGGCCGAATATTACCGAGGAACACTATCAGAGACTTCATTCGTTGATTTTTGAACCCTTCTATATCATTTTGTTGTGATATGTGCGTATAAGTGTGCCTTTGCATATCTGTGCCCGAGTGTTCTATATTTCGTGCACTGCTTTTTATGTTTTACAAGATACGTGTCCAAGTTTCACTCAAGGGCTGAAGAGTAGCCGGCGCCATATTTGTGCGCCTATATCTCCTTATATATCATATCAATAAAAAAAGAAATGTTGATATCTGACTTTAATATAGGCACAACGTTGGAGGTAAATGATGCCGTACTTGACTTCCATGTCATAATTATCGTGTTTGGATGTGTCCCTTACCTTCGTCACCTATTCACGTCACGCAATACCAAATTTAGTATATGTGGAGCTAGCGAAACGGCCGCGAGCACGCTATGAGTGCGGTATGTTGCATTGTTCTTACATGAGACGTGTGTCAGGATTATTACGTTTGGACTAGTCATATATTTCGTAAAACCATTGACGTCACGTAACACCAAATTTGTTATAAGTGGAGCTAGCCGAACGGCCGCGAGCGCATCATGAAGGGCAAAATATACTCCAATGTCACGTTGACGCGCGCGCACGCTGGGCACAGCAACGTTACGTTAGCAAAATGCAAGCACTATATTGGCTGACGCCAGGCGCATCCAGCGTCCGTCGGCGCGGCCTAACGGCAACCGACACGAAATGCGACATGCTGCATTTCGCGCCGATGCGTTACTTAGACAACAATGCGTCTCCTTCTTTTCCTGACGGAGGGATGCCGGACGCGCTGAAACGCGCATGCGTCAAAGCAACGCAGCGCGGCGCGCGCCTGCGAGTATATGGCAGGATTGGAGCCGGGCGTTGCAAACGCCAGCGTCACGCCACGAAATGAACGCTGGCGAGCACGCGCAACGCGTCACGTCTAAATGTATCGGTGCCTTGACTTTGGCATGTAGTCATGTTCTGACATCACGCGCACCTCGTGATCATGTTTGCACCAGTCACGTATATCCTTCGTCATCCATTGATGTCACGTAATACCAAATTTGGCATATGTGAAGCTAGCGAAACGCCCGCGAGTGCATCATTAGTGTGGCATGTAGTCATGTTGTTACATCACACGCATGTCATGATTACCATATTTGGATGCGTCATTTACCTATGTCGTCCGTTCGCGTCGATTAATACCGAGTTTGGTACATGTGAAACTAGCGAAACGGCCACGAGCACATCATGAGCGTAGCATGCAGTCATGTTCTTACATGGCACCCAACTCATGTTTATCATGTTTGCATATCACATACATTCATCTATTCACGTACCGTAATATCGAATTCGGTATGTAAAAGTAAAAAAGTATAAGTGAACTTAGCGAAACGCCCGCGAACGCGTCATGAGCATGGCATGCATACATGTTGCTACATGACACGAATGTCTTGATTTTCATGTTAGAGTCTGTCGCTTCCGTTCTCCATGCAATCATGTGATACCTTACCAGTTTTGCAACGCGGCATGTGAACTTAACCACCGCAAAAGCTGCAGAACGATGAAATGTAAATCATTACATACATGTGATTATTTTCGTGTTTATGACTAGTCAAATATGTTCTTTCCTACAGTCATGTTATGCCATACCAAGTTTGGTATCGATAACATTATCGAAACGGCCAGGAGAGCTAAATGTCGTAGGCGGCTAGATAGATAGATAGATAGATAGATAGATAGATAGATAGATAGATAGATAGATAGATAGATAGATAGATAGATAGATAGATAAATACGCTCAAAGTCGCCGAAGTTCACAAAGAAATGTTCGCATTCAAAACGAAATACGAAGCGCGCCAAGTATGATAAGGATGCGTGCTCACGTGCCGCTACTCCGGAACTTACAAACCTTGATGGAAGTGTACACGGCTGCATCCATTTTTCGCCAGCATGAGAGCCTAAACTGAAAGGAACGTGCCTATATTTGACTTCTGTTAATCAAAAGTTATACGTACTATAGTGAGTGGTGCAGAAAAGTTTTTACGACAACACACATTTCAAGACTGAAAGGCTGAAACGTACAATAAACTTCAGCAGCAACTTGGCCAAGTTCTCTGGCTATTTTTCAAGACCGCGCAGTGTGGGCCGTGCGTTTTATATCGCTCAGGTCCTCCCTCAATCGAGTCAATCTTTCGCCTTTTACTAAAGATTGCCGTGGGGGAAGACACTCTGATGAGCCTATAGGCCAATTTTTGGGAGGCCTTGCCCGTTTGGGTGAGGCCTACTTTTAACATCAAAAGTAAGATTTTGATACTTTTCTTTGTTGACTTACACTCGCCGCAGGGGTTACAAATCTAGTCAACTTTCGTTGCTTGACTGCACAACCGGCGGACGCCGAGGTGGCACTTTTTTTCCCGCTATTTTCAAGACCGGCCCCGCTTTACTAACGGGGTGGACTGTCAGTGCCTTTCAAAGCAACCATATTTACCCGCGTCATGCCTGAGCAGGCTATTTCTTATTCACTCCTACAGAAATTTGTTTACGCCGGCCTCTGTATTGCTGATGTCAACAGTGCTATGATTCAAGAAGTTTCAAAACATGATGCCTTAGCTAAATCAGGCTAGAATTTTAAAATACGCTGATGCCCTCTATAACGACATGAAAAAATGAATGTTGCTGACTACTGCGTAATTAAGCCAATCAATTTATGATCAATAATTAATTGGGAGAGATTGATAAGCTAACTTTGAAGCAATGATGAGTCAACCGAGAGTTTGATGGAAACCAATCTTGAATCTTGTTGCGAAGGAACATGAAAGTCATCAAGGTAAAAGCCGGCAATGATAGAAGCATAAAAGAAAAAAAATGTTTGGGAACTGCATTGTTCAGCAGGGCTTCCCCGTGCTGAAACCGAAATGCCTTGTTTTTATATGGATATTATCTTGTGTTTCTTTTCAACTGTCTTCATAAACCATAATTGAGAGTGAGCTTCGGACACCTTCCATCTGGAGTGCTGATGTCGATGGTCAACATATATATAAATGAATATATATCCCATATCCCATACCTTCACGAAGACTAACTGGCCCATTGAATTATTACTCCCACTATATATATATATAGATATATATATATATATATATATATATATATATATTATGCACACGTAGACTCTTCAGAATCATTAAAAAATTTCTCCGAGAGTCGCACCCGTTTTGGTATTTTTTTGAAGAGACAGAATTTATCTCGGACTTTTCGCACAAATGCGGGTAAGTGAAAAACTTGCCAATGACAACACTGCTGGATATTATGATTAACAAGTCACACATTTCGCAAAGAACAAATTTTACTGCTTCCAGCCGTGATGCGACGCCATGAGAGTAACGTTTGTGTCTGTAGTCTCCACAAAATTCTTCAAGTATTTCGCGTCGAACAAAAAAAAAATGGCCCCGTATCTGCATGTTAATCTGCAAATGTCCTTGAAAGGCGATAGTCTTGCGTGTGGATAGAGTGAACAAAACATATATTTGATGTTCTGCTCCAGAAAATCAGTTATCGTATTGTGGAGGCGCTGCGTTAGAGTGCCTAGAGCGTGCAGCGGAGGCGAAGCGAGCGCATCAAGTCACGTTACACGTGAGACATGAGCGTCATGTGGCAGTTTTCTTGGAAAATGAAGCGCGTGTCTCAGAGACGGGTGTGAGAGCCCGTCTCAGGGGTGATAAGGTGTAGAACGCAAGACGATGGGTAGGTGCCACCACCGCCTCGTCTCAGCAAAGCATTGGAAACTCTCGCCTTTTCGTGCAAGCGTTGCATGGTCAGCGTAGCGTGATGAGCGCTACGGTCCCTGAAATTCCTCATGTATGCCTTTTTAAGTGTGAATACACTTTATAAGCGACCCCAAACCATCCACCGCCGTCGGCGGCGTCCGCAGTCTTCTCTATATCTTTAAAAGAAAGAGAGAGGGCTTGGCGGGCCGCAGCGCGACGCTCTACCGAATAAGCCACGGACGCGGACGCTGATATCGGGGCCAATAACGCGCCTTATACCCCCTCTCCTTCGCTCGCTCCTCCGCTCTCCTCGCTCGCTGCAGCTGCGCGCGCACCCCTCTCTCTCGCGCGCCCACCTTCTCTCTCAGTCTCCCGTCGAGAGCGGGTCGTGAGGGGGAGTAAAGTTAAAATCCGTTGGCATTCGCCAGTGAGTTAGCGTAAACTCCCCCGTGTGATCAAATTGCGATTTCCAGGAACCATTACACCATAAAGGCACCATAGTGTGATTAATAAGTATAATAGTGAAAATAATAAATACCCCTCATAGCATCACCCCGTGTATTTGCACTAAACCATGTTCACCCTCGGGGAAACGCTTGGGAGTTTTTAGTAAAAGACGCACATGCAGAATATATACGCGTTGTTATGGTGCTGTAGACATGCGCCATAATGGCTTTTTAATTAAGAATTTCACAAGTATGAACGCTGAACCTTGAGCAGCAACATTGGTGGGCGCTGCAAATGGGGACGGCCGTTTCAAGTAACCGGTACCGTGCGGTGGTTTCGTTCACATGGAATGTTGCAAAACTGGTATGGTATGGCATGATTGCATGGCGAACGCAAGCGACCGGCCCTCACATGGAAATCATGACATGCGTGGCGTGTAACAACATGACTACATGCCACGCTCATGATACGCTCGCGGCCGTTTCGCTAGCGTGACATATACCAAACTTGGTATTACAGTACGTGAACGGACGACGAAGGCATGTGACTGGTGCAAACATGATAATCATGATATGCGTGTCTTGTAACAACATGACTATATGCCACGCTTATGATGCGCTGGCGGCCGTTTCGCTATAGCTTCACATGTACCAAACTCGGTGTTACGTCACGCGAACGGACGACATAGGTAAATGACACATCCAAACATCATAATCATGACATGCGTGTCATGTAACAACGTCGCTACATGCCACACTCATGATGCGTTCCCGGTCGTTTCACTAGCTTCCGTGCCAAATTTGGTATTACGTAGCGCCAATGGACGACCAAGGTATGTGACTGGTGCAAACATGGTAATCATGAGATGCGTGTTATGGGAGAACATGACTACATGCCACAGTCAAAACGCCAGTACATTTCGACGTGACGCGGTGCGCGTGATCGCCGGCGTTCATTTCGTCGCGTCACGCCGGCGTTGACACGCCAGGCGCCGGTCCTGCCATATACTCGCAGGCGCGCGCCGCGCTGCGTTGATTTGACGCATGCGCGTTTCAGCGCGTCCGGCGTCCCTCGGTCACAAAAAGGAGACCCAGTGTTGTCTGGGTAACGCATCGGCGCGAAATACAGCATGTCGCAATTCGCGCCGGTTGCCGTCGGGCTCAGACGGAACCATTCAGGACGCCCTACAGGAAGCTGTGTCTGTGGTACAAGACTATGCTGCTGCCGGCAGCCTTACGTGCTCAGTGGATAAGTCGGAGTTGTTATTAGTATACAATCGGCACCGCAAAACCGCTGATTCTCCTGACATTTCGCTGTTTCTTGATGGCCATTCTATCCCGCAGATAACTCAAATTACACAGATCATCCAACGCATCACCAATCGCAGGAGAGGCCTCTGTGAGAAAGATGTCCTCCGCTTAGTACAAGCACTCATAGTTAGTCGGCTCACCTATCATCTTCCCTTTCACAATCTCACTCTAGCTCAAATAAAAAAGATGGACATCCTTCTACGGACAGCTGTGAAGGCGGCTATCGGCTTGCCTCCACACGCATCTACACAACGCCTCCTTCAATTAGGAGTCCACAACACCATAACTGAACTCATCGAGGCCCAGCACAATAGTCAGCTCCAACGGCTCAGGCAGACCCGTGAGGACTGCGCCATCCTGTCTCGTCTTGGCTACCCTATTCCTCAAAAACCCGCACAAGTACCGCGATATAAACTTGCTTCTACTGTCCGCGCACTCATCAAAGTGCCTCCGATTCCACGCAATATGAATCCCTCCCGCCACGCCGATCGTCGACGTGCCCGAGTTCAGGCTATGACACGCGTCTTTGGTGATGGTACATCAGACTTACAAGTACTTTACACTGATGCAGCACGCTACCCAGAGAAGTCAGCCATGTGTTTAGCCGTGACAGATGACACAGACGCCCTTGTGGCGTCTGCCACACTTCGCACTACAGACAGTGGTCTGGCAGAGGAGGGAGCTCTCGCTCTGGCAATTGTTTACGCTACGACACTGTCACATGACTCCCCTGTCACTATTGTAACAGATTCGCAAGCTGCTTGCCGTGCTTTCGCTCAAGGACTTGTGGCTGCACATACACACAATATCCTCTCTTCTGTCTCACCGTCCGCATTGCGTCCTGTGCGTATCGTCTGGACTCCTGGACACGCCTCTCTCCATGGTAATGAACGCGTTCATGCGGTTGCCCGAGAGCTGACCAGCCGGGTTCCATTGGAAGAGCTGTCCAATCCAGACGACGCATCGACAGAGCCACTAAACTACAACGCTACGCTGCAGTACTATCGACAGAGCCGTTATACGTATCCTCCCCCCCCATCCTTAACTTAACAGAGCAGATGCTGTCGCTTGGCGGCAACTACAGACCAATTCATTTCCTTGCTTTTATATGCTAAATCGCTTTCATCCGACTCTCTACCCCTCCTACTGCCCCTTCTGTGGATCCGTACCGACGGTGTACCACTCCACGTTGGAATGCTCTGCCCCACAGTGCGTGCCTCCCATTCCCAATCCCACCCCTTCCTCTTGGGAGTCTGCACTGCTCAGCTTACACCGGCAGGAACAGCAGCAGCTGGTCCAGCGGGCTCGCAGGGTCGCGCAAGGCAATGGAGCCCTGGACTGAGGACCCCACCCAAAGAAGGCTCAGTTTCAATTTGTTATTAATAAATGTTTATTCTCTGCCGTCGGGCCGTGCCGACGGACGGTGGTCGCGCCGGGCGTCAGACTAAAGAGAGCTCGCCTTTTGCTAGAGCGTCGCTGCGCCCAGCATGCGCACGCGTCAACGATACATTGGAGTATATTGTGCCCTTCATGATGCAATCGCGGCCGTTTTGCTAGCTTCACATATACCAAATTTGGTGTCACGTGAACTCAATGATGAAATATATGACTGGTGCAAACATGATAATCCTGACACGCGTGTCATGTAAGAACGCGAGAACATACCACTATGGTAGCGTGCTCGCGGCCGTTTCGCTAGCTCCACATATACTAAATTTGGTCTCACGGGACGTGAATAGATAAAGGTAAACGGCACATCCAAGCATGATAATCATGACATGGAAATCATGTACGGCATCCATTACCTCCACCTCGTAGCGTTGTGCTGATTTTAGAGCGACATATCAATATTTCTCATTCGCGCTTCGCATAACATTGGTTCCCACTGTACGTGGGATCTGACTTTTTTTTTTGTATGATAATGCCTACCTGCTTGAGATGTATTAAAAAAGTATCGAACGCTTGGTCAGAAGAAATTTATTTCTTGATTAGCGGGTGCAAAATCCAAATTTCATTCAAAGCAGTTTCCTCTGCAGTGCACACACCTCTCCCATCACTTCCGCCATTGTTAAAACTATTTCTCGGGCACATATTTTGAAAAGTCATCAGCCAACCTGGAATATTCTGCATAATGTATTCTCTTGAGTCTAATTAGTTTTTTGTTTTTTGCTTAAAATTTTCACCTTGGCAAGCAGTCAAAAGTCACGCGAAGTAATATAGAGCAGTACGGCGCCTGACGAATCGCAGGAATGCTGTGCTTGGTGCATAAGACGTGGAGGAAGGGGCAATGCGTTACTAGGAGGCATTGACCTGCGAAGTTTTAGATGCGGAAGCATCTTATACTCGCGCCTTGTAGTGCGCCGTCCGCGCCGCCCACGCCGTCCGCACCGCTTCTCGAACATTCGACAGCTGACGCGCGCGCATGCGCCGTCGCGCCGTCGCCCACCATCTGTGCCGCGCGCGCTTCTCCTTCGAGAACATTCGACAGCTGACAGCGCATGCGCCGTCACGCCGTCGCCATCTGTGCCGTGCGCGCGCTTCTCCTTCGAGAACATTCAACAGCTGACAGTGCATGCGCCGTCGCGCTGTATATATACTCAAGGTCGGCGCTCGCTCGCTCAGTTGCCGCTCGTCGGTTGGTTTGTACGGCGCGTCGACGTCCAAGGTCGCGGTGAAATGAATTCCAACGAATTCACAAACACAATGATCGACGTCCCTTCGACCAGCGCCGTCCTTTCGCATACGTGTGTACGTGTTCACTGATTTAACACCCTCTCCTACAACCACGTTAACCAATTTAGCCATCGACCCAAGTAAGTCGCAATTTAACACCCCATTTCACAACCACGTTAACCAATTTAGTCATCGACCCAAGTAAGTCGCACTTTAACACCCCGTTAACCAATTATATGCTCCGCATCCTCCTCAGTGTTCCCCCGGGGGAAGCTGCGGGCTATTTTTTTTCTGTTCACAGATCATATCACTCGCGCCTCACAGAATCGTAAAGTTTGGAAGTATAGTGATCCAACGATTACTCACGGTGTACCCCGTTCGCAAGTTCTCGAACTGTGAGAAGACAAAAGTATACGTCGTTGGTCCGCGCTTGCGCAATGACATAAACTCAGTTCGGCTTGTTGAGGGTCTGCCTGACCGCGGTTCGCTGTCCCCGATGTACGCCCATCGCTGAAGTGGTTGTGCAACTCCTTTATCCGAGAATTGCTCACTGCATCGTCACCGAAAGCCTGCTGAACACTACGAATGGCTTCCGCTTGGGTAACGCCAAGGTTTTACCAAAACAGGATGCAGTATCGCTGTTATGTTGTTCAAATATTTTACCACTTGCCGGAATAGACCTGTCCCAGCTGGGGTTTGTTACACCGTGGCCTCTACATCACTGTATGACGTAACCGGCGCACGTGCAATGGAGGTAGTTGGCAAAACACCACCGCTGCTGGCTCAGCGTAGCACGGTGCTTGGCGAAAGTTTTATTTTTTCCCCTGTTGAACATTTACTGCCATTTTACTGCTGCAAGGCGAGTTGTGATGCGATCGAGTCAAAGAACAGATAAGTGTGTGCTGAACTGCGCGAGAAATATTCTGTAATGCTGGATGGCTGCTTAGCTAGGAGAAGCAGATCCACGTGGTGGTCTGTGCGAAGATTACCGGTATCGTTTTTGGAAATAGAACCACGTTTATTCGCGAGCATAGGGCGCGGTGAAATTCGGTCATGATATAAGCTCACATTTACAGACGGTGAAACAGACACAATTGTGTGTGGTGAGTGATGTTTCAATAAAAATGTATCTTGTTTAAGAAAGCATCGGTGCTCCCTGTGAATAACAGCTATAGGACCAGTTGCAGTGACCAGTTGGCGGCGTAATTTCAAGATTCGGCACTTTAATGAATGTAGAAACGAATTTGACGCGATGATCTGCGGGTGCGTTAATCTCAGCGTTCAGTATGTGAAAAAAAAGTATAATCTCCGGTTTTTACACATGAACTCCAAGCATGTTTTAGCATTGCCCAAGTTGCACGCATGCTTTGCATCAGTGAGTACGTAGACTCATTCAAGGTACCGCGTTTCAACGGAGATCCCAAACGTCTTAATGGAAAACAGTGTATGTTCTTGTATGTCATGTTACTGTTAGCTTACCTTTACGGCTCCATCTCAATTAAGTGACAATGCACTCTCCAAGTTTGTGCATCAAGTCAAAATCAGCAAAGTATGTAAACGCGTTGTCGGCATAAGATACAGTGAAGTAACTGCGAAAAAAGATTTAGTAATTCGATTATCGCGTTTAATATCGCAAAAACTGCTCAGTGGGTGATGAGGAATGCCGTATGAGAAGCTTAATTGGCTTTAATTTTCACGGCATTGAATTTGTCAACCTCAACAAAACACACGGTAACATTGTTTCTTATTAACGACGATAGTCTTTCTTGGGGACCTTCGACGGAAAAATTTTGGTCTGTCTGTACATTTGTCTGTTTATCCGCCCTAACGATACCTCAAACGGCACCGAACGGCCAAGGGAGGACGCGGCGCGCGTCTGTGTTGTTCATACGACCTTCGAGTGGCTCCTGCTTCCTACAATGATGTTCAAGTGAATTTTTCGAGTGCGCGTTCAGCTTTGTTTGTGTCACATCAGTGAAAGTGCCAGGACTATTTTGATGCCAAAACCTGCTGCGTGAGTGGACTATTTTCAAGTTTTGGAACGTTTTTTCTCCGGAGCCGGCCACCGCCTGGGCTAAGCCTAACGAGGTAAGCCCACGCCGGCGCGACGCCAGCCGCGTCGCCGTTCCCGGGTGCCGTTTTCGCTCTTCTCAGGGCTTATTTTCAGAAAATAATGGAATATCAGGTGGTGGGGGAGGACATAACCCCCGAAGAGGTGACAGAAGACCGAGGTTGGCAGTCTGCAGGCGCCAGAAGAGCTGGCGCGCGCTCGGCAGGCGCTAATCCTAATGGTGCTACTCTCAACGAGACGAAGTCGACAACGGCCGAGGCCCCGCGAGGCCGCAACAGTGGCAGTAACATCAAGGCTAGAATCATCCGCGCTGGCCGGATGCCCCACCTCCCCAAGGAGGATACGAAGATCGTGATTCGGCCCCGCGGAGGCCTCAATATTGTCAAGACCGGCTGCACCGTGGTGGCTGATGCAATCCTGGCAGCCACAAGCCTCTGCGCCGAAGATTTGCGGGGCGACACGCTATGCCCCAACGTGCAGCAGAATATTATGGTTGTCAGCACACCTAGAAGGGAAAATGCCAACCACTACGTCAAAGTTCGGCAGATCGTCGTCATGGTCCGAACATACGAGGTCAGTGCCTACGAGGCCGCCCCTCATTCCACGTGCAAGGGCGTGATCCGAGGTATTCCACTCGTAGACGGCCCGAATGATATTGACAACAAGATCGTAAATGAAAGAAATCCGCTCGCCCTGGCAGCCAAGCGCATAGGCAGCACCGGTACGGTAATCGTCGCCTTCGACGGTCATAGAGTCCCAAACTTTGTACGCTACGGCCCCACCCTTGTGCAATGTTCGCTTTATCGCAAGAAAATAGACATTTGCTACGCTTGTGGTCGGCTCGGTCACCGTGCTGATGTGTGTCCCAGCCCAGGCGACGTCGTATGTCGGGGCTGTGGGGCTTCAAATCCTGACGCACAACACAAGTGTACCCCCAAGTGCAGACTGTGTGGTGGGCAACACCTCACGGCTGACAAGGACTGTAGGCAAAGATTCCAGATCCCGTATGTCGTGCGACGAAGGCGCTGGGAAAAGTCTCGCGCCACCGATCAAGACCAAGCCACGGCACCACCATCACCCCCCACGGATGGGCAGGACTTCCAGCAGTCACGTGGTTCCGGGGGCCGTTCCAGGCGACGTTCTCGGTCCCATTCCAGGGGCCGTTCCCGGTCCAGGAGCCGCTCCCGGTCCCGAGGAAGAGCCCGGCGCTACAAGTCTGGGAGCCGCTCCAGGTCTCGATCCAGGTCTACCGGGCGTCAACAGCAGCCTAGCGGGGTGTCAGCGAGAAGCAAGAAGTCGGGCTCTGTAACCTGGGCCGACACGGTCCGAGGAGGGCCAGCTGAGGTACTGTCGGGGTCACTCCCAGAGCATGCGGAGAGCGCGCGCGAGATTTCCCAGCTGAAACGCGAGAACGCAGAGATGAAGGAAACCATAAACAGGCTTTTGTCCGAAATTGCTGAGATTAAGAACGCGAGAAACCCACCACCGCAACCCGCCGTCGCATGCGTCGCCGATACAATGCCCTTACCCATGGAGGTGCACAGTACTAAAGCCGGCGACAGCAGCAGTGAGGGTCAAAGTGCTCCCAAGAAGAGGGCCGTCGCCCACGAACAGGAAGGTGTAGCGATTCGAGTCAGGTCTGAGCTTCGAGACACGCTATCCGCGCTCAGTGAAAGCATCAATAAGCTCGGGGAGAATTTCGCCCAACTGCAGATCACCCTGGCCGCGCAAAACGACCGAGTATCCAAAGTAGAGTTGTTTCTCGAAAGCGTAGTGAAACCAGCTCTGACCTCAACCGCCGTCGTACAACCCCAGCCCGGCGCTACGGGCCCCATCGTCCACGCTATTCTTAGCCAATCTGAGGGCAGCACCAGCCCACAAAAGCACCAAGATGGCCAAGCCAAGTGAGACGTTTCTTATTTGGCAATGGAACGGCAGGGGCTTCCCTAGTAAAAAGGCGTCCTTGCAGCGGTACATTCGATGCTCTAGCGAAAAACCCCTCGTCATTCTGCTTCAGGAAACATTAACTCCAAACGTCACACTGACTGGTCACAAGCCCGCCTCGCGTTATTCCGATGGCCGGGGCGTCTGCACCTTGGTCAGTAACAAGCTCACACACATCTCTCACGACCTCAAAATGGCCACCAGCAGCGCCGAATATGTCATGACCGAGATTCTGCCGCGCAGCTCGGACCGAAGCAGCATCTTTTTTCTCAACGTGTACAGTAGTCCTAAGGACCGACGGCAGCGCTTCAGGGCCCTCATAAAGAAGGCCGTCAACTTGGCAGGTCCCAACCCCCTGGTTGTGGCGGGCGATTTTAATGCTCCGCACCACACTTGGGGCTACCCGTACAATACCAGCAAGGGCGCGGAACTGTGGCAGAACGCGACGGACATGGACCTGACTCTAATCACCGACAAGGCCTTTCCAACTCGGTTGGGCACCTCATCCTGCAGAGACTCCACTCCCGACCTGACCTTCGTCAAGAATCTCCCCGATGTACAGTGGGCCAACTCAAACATTGACTTAGGTAGCGACCATTACGTCCTGGTGACGCAGTTTTTAATGGTCCGAAAGAGGGCACGGGAGTTTTCTTGGACAAACTGGGACAAGTTTCGCAAAGTCCGCAACGACCGACCCCTACCTGCAACCAGGCCAAGCCTACAGGAGTGGATTAGCCAGCTCAGAGAGGACGTCATAAGTACCACCAAGATTATTAGTACTGACCTTCCGGTTGAAAAAATGGATAGCCGCCTTGCCCACCTGCTAGAGGCCAAGCAGTCACTTCTCGCCCGCTGGAAAGGCCAGCGCCTCAATCGCAGGTTGCGCAAGAAAATCTCCGACCTAAACAAGACCATCGAGGAGCACTGTCGCGTGCTCTCCAAGCAGCAGTGGGACGAGGTGTGCAACTCGGTAGATGGCCAGATGCGTAATGGCAAGACATGGAACCTGCTCAAGCACCTGCTCAGCGAGACTAACACCAAAACTAACCAGCGGAACGTACTAGCGCGAGCCATGCACGAAGCCAAGCAGTCGTCTTCAGAAGAGGAGGTTTTGAAGCAGCTGGTGCAAAAGTACCTCCCTGTCGACTCGAACCCCGCAACAACGTACCCCGAGTACTCAGGACCGGCCAACACTGAACTGGACGCCGAGATATGCCACGAAGAGGTTCGGCAGGCGCTTTACGCGCTCAATGGGAGGTCTGCCGCGGGCCCCGATGGCATAACTAATAAGACCCTGCGCAACCTGGATGACCGATCAATCGACTACCTCACCGAGATCATCAACGAGGCATGGAAGAGCGGCGAGGTCCCCGACCCGTGGAAGGTCGCGCGCACCGTGCTCATTCCTAAGCCGGGGAGGTCACCCAACTTGGACAACATGCGCCCCATTTCGCTCACATCCTGCGTGGGAAAGGTAGCCGAGCATGTGGTCCTCAATAGGTTGACTCGGTACCTGGAAGACAATGGGCTCTACCCGTACACCATGATTGGCTTTCGGGCCAAGCTTTCGACGCAAGACGCTATGAAGCTGCTCAAGCACCAAGTCATCGACTGCAACACTCGAGACATGCGGGCCATTCTCGGCCTCGATTTAGAGAAAGCCTTCGACAATGTTGCTCACTCTTTCGTGTTGCGGTCGATTGCTGAGCTCGGCCTTGGAGTCAGATTCTACAAATATGTCAACTCGTTCTTGACCCGTAGGAGAGCCACCCTCAGTGTGGGAGACCTTGTCTCCGAGGAGATCGAGCTGGGATCGCGCGGCACGCCACAAGGGTCAGTGCTATCGCCCACCCTGTTCAATCTTGTCATGGTCGGGTTGTCCAAGAGGCTCTCATGTATCGAAGGCATTAACCACACAATTTACGCGGACGATATTACCATTTGGTGCACAGGTGGCAGCGACGGGCAAGTCGAGCGCTCCCTGCAGGAGGCCATAGACACCACGGAAGATTACCTCCGTCCCACAGGCCTGAGGTGTTCCCCAAGCAAGTCCGAGCTTCTCCTTTACCAACCCACTAGGCGAGGGCCCAAGCCCAAAAACTGGCAGCCGATCTCGAAGAGTGATATCAAGCTCTACACCGGAGATGGCAGTGCGATACCCAGAGTTGACTCCATTCGGGTCCTCGGCATGACCATCGAGTCCAATGGTTCCAACGGCAAGACTATACTCAAGCTCGCCGCCAAGACGGATAACGCGGTTCGGCTGGTTCGGCGGGTGGCCAACCGCTACCAAGGCCTCAAGGAAGACAACCTAATCCGCCTGGTCAATGCCTTTGTGCTCTGCCACTTTTCATATGTCGCGGCCATGCACAATTGGCAGCGTGCCGAGCGTGACAAGATCAACGTCTTGCTCAGAAAGATTACCAAGCGGGCCCTCGGTATCCCGATCAGGACGCGCACCGAGCGCCTGCTCCAGCTCGGAGTACACAATACGTTGGAGGAGATTGCCGAAGCGCAGGAGCGGGCCCAGCTCGCACGCCTTTCGAGCTCCCAGACCGGCAGACATATACTCCGAGAGCTCGGTCACTCTCCGGCTGAAGTGGACGAGAAGATGAGACAGGTACCCCGTGAGATTCGTGACCTCATCACCGTGGCACCGATACCGAGGAATGTCCATCCCGAACACAATCGTGGTAGGCGACGGGCTAGAGCTGCCACTCTTCTCAAGCAGATTCACAGTGAGGAGCACGGCGTCAGCTTTGTCGATGCGGCCGCGTACCGTGGGAGCCGCGCCTTCTCCGCAGTCGTCGTCGACTCCAAACAACAAATCACCAACTGCGCATCGGTTCACACTGACGATCCGGCGGTTGCCGAGCAAGTGGCCATCGCCCTGGCCATCCTGGAAGGTGAGAGGGAGGTCATCTATAGTGACTCTAGGTCAGCTATTCGCGCTTTCGAGCGCGGTGTAATCTCCAAGAAAGCCCTGCGCGTGCTCCAAAGTGGTGGCCGCGACGGCATCAAGCACCACGTACTGATTTGGTTTCCTGCACATGTTGGACAGGTCCAAGGCGCTCCCCCCAATCTCAACGAGTCTGCCCACGAGGCCGCGCGCGCACTTACCGACCGCGCGGGTTCCGGGCAACGATTCGGGGCCAACGGGGTTGCGGAAAACAGGGACGCGCCTGCCACGTACAACGAAATAACAAAATATTTTTACCTCGCGCGGAGACTATATCCACTCCCTCATCCAAATCTTAATAGGCCACAAGCCCTTACGCTCAGACTACTGCAGACCGACACGTACCCTAACCTGAGATCCCTTCACGCTATTTATCCTGACGTGTTCCCCAATGACGCTTGCCCCGAATGTGGGGATGTATCCACGCTGGCGCACATGCTCTGGGAGTGCAAGGCAATGTACACTAACCCCAACACTACATCGGTCAGGTGGGAGGCGGCCCTTCGCAGCTCCCTCCTGGCCGACCAACTTTGGGCCGTCCAGCAGGCCCGCGGAGCGGCCGATAGGCTTGGCCTAACGGTCCCGACGTGGGAGACGCCCGCTGCGCGCTGACGCGCGCCTTGCAGGACCTCAATAAAGTTTCGCAACCAACCAACAAACCGAACGGCCAAGCCCATTCGCAGCGCCCACCTATATTGCTCAAGGTTTAGCGTTCATAGTTGTGCGGTTGTCAATTAAAAAGCAATTATTGCACATATCTGAGGCGCATGACAACACTTCGAAGTTTTCTATGTCTGCCTTTATACTAGAAGAGGCACACAGTACTCTAAGGATTGTAGCGTTTTGGCCCGCTGCGCTGACAGTGCAACGCGATGCTCAAAAAGTTGTTTGCAACGCTTTGCTATGACGTCACGGATGTAGCACCTGCCCGTCGCTTTGCGTTCTACACCTTATCACCTCCGAGACTGACGCGCATCTTTCTCCGTGGGCTGCTCGCCTTCGTTTTCGAAAATAACTGCCAGATGGCGCTTGTGTTTAACGTGCCTCGATGGGCTCATTCGCCTCCGCTACACGCTCGAGGCACTCTAACGCAGGGCCTCCACAATACACTGATTTTCTTGCGCGCAGAACGTCAAATAAACGTTCTATTCACTCTCTCCAGACGCAAGACTATCGTCTTTCGACTACATTTGCGGTGTAACATGCAGATTTGGAACCATTTTTTTTCACTCATATGTCATGAGAATGTTGCACCGCATGTGGGAATTTAATCCGTGATCGCTGACCTCGATCACAGAACCATTTTGCCACCAATGTCACTGTTATCGGACGGCAGCTGTTCATATCAGCCTAGTCTCCCTTTACATGCTCATCCTGCCTAGTTTCCACCCATTGGGGGATTCCCACTCCATAATTGCTTTGCTCGCTGCCTCTCTTAATGTTTGTTTAGAGTTTCGTCCTTATTTTTTATTGGCATAATTGGGATGGCGTCAGGGCCTGTTGGTGCGCTATTAGTAACCCTTTTCTTTGCCCTTTCCCACTCTCGTTGTCCCAGATGGAACCACTGCGCTAATTGGTCTACCCCATCTGGTATCGTGCATGCAGTGTTTTCTTAGTGTTTAAACTTTTCTGTCATTATTGATTTCATATATTTCATTGCCTGATCCCCTTCAAGTATGACCCCTCGAACTGTCGTTATAAATCTCTGTTTCATGCTTGCCTTATTACTCAGAGAATTCATATGGTTCCAGACTTTGCAGCTGCCTTTCTATCCTTTTTAGGGGTGAAAAGGGGAAGTTTATTGTACACTTAACTTGTACGTACACAAATGAAACAACAAAAACAAGTAAAGACAGTGAATACATCTTACAATTGTGCACCGAAATCTAATTGATCACTGAGTATCTATGTGTTACAAGTGAAAGGAAAAATTAAAAAAAAAGTCAGGTTAATCACATTTAACAGGATAACACTTATGCATTCGTACTAGAGTGGGCGCATGGCAAGTACGGGACAACTGGAAAGTTCAGCTGTCCCTCTCTTACTTTGAAGAAACGTGTGTGCCATCTTCGAAGGAAGGCCTCTTCGCCGTGCGTTTCCAGCTGCTGATCTAGGTAATTCCACACAATGAGCCGAATTTTCTGTAGTGCGGGATAGGCGCCTCTATGCGGCTTGTGCCGTACTTCTGCTAAACAGCGTCGCCGCCACAGTACGTACAAGGTTACCGTAAAGACCAGTCTTGCCAACAGCCCACGTTCTGTTCCCATGCGCGCCGTGCGAAAGCCAAAGAGGCGTTGTACCATGTGCCAGGTGCCCCTCGCCACCAAGCACTGAAACAGAGCACGTTGGGTCGTCTCTCTTTTGCCACAGTTTGGGCAGCGGTCATTTGGATCGACTCCCCAATGTGCTAACCGGTCGCGCGTAGACAATGCCCTCCATCTTCTCAACCAATCAAATTCGCAGCACATGATTAGGTACGCGACTGCAACGCCATCGTTTCCATTTTCTCGTGGAGGGTGCTGTTTCTTCCTCTTTGCTCAGTGTGCTACTTGTCACCATTTCACTTATTTCGTGTGATGAAACATCTTCCAGACTGCATGAACCTATTGATCCCACTGCTCTTTTTAAGCCACTGGCAGCTCTGTAAAACTTAAGCGGAATTTCTGCTCGTGGTCCGATGTACGGATTGGCCGTGAAAGTACCTTTAGTGTACTGCTCCAGTACATCATGAGCCTGTACCCGGGTTAGTTGCTGTCATCGAAGAGCTTCTGTGTTGTTTTTGCAGCCAGTGCTCTCGTGAACGTTGGTATATCTGGGAGGCTCAAGCCTCCACGGTTTGTGGGAAGCTGTAAAACTTTGCTCCGTACCTTTGCTGGTTTTCCTTCCCAGAGGAAGGTTCCCGCCATAGCGGCGAGGCGTCCTGCAACCCGGCGAGTTAGCAGGGCGATGTGTGCTACGTAAAACGCAAAAGCGCATGCCTGTGTCTTGATGACTGTTGCTTTTGCCGTTCATGACAGGTTAAAAAGAGTGGCTGCTGCTAGGACATCGGTAGATCTCCTGAGCACGTCATCCCAGGTCTTTTTTGATACATCTCCTTCTTCAATGTAAACGCCTAACACCTTAACAGCTTGAACGTATCCTAAGTCTCCTGCCAGTAGTTCTCTGAAGCCTCCAAAGCGCAATGCCTTACATTTGGTGGTGTTTAAAAGAGCACCATACAGATAGGAATACTCAGCAAAAATGTCAAGGAATGTGCTATAGATAGACAAGCTACGAAAAAATACCCCAATATCATCGGCGTATGCGACAATTTTGAAGGTTTCCTTGCCTGGCATCGGGAAACCCACTATGCGCTCGCAGTTTGCAACCTTTCTAATCAAAGGCTCTAGAGACAAAATAAATAATACCGGAGACAACGGACAGCCTTGCCTCACCCCTTTTTGAATCGCAAAGCTTCTGGTCACTTCCTTGTTGAAATAAAGACAGCTTGAGAGGTCCTGATAAAGTATTTCTACCAGTCGCACATACTGCTCTGGGAGGCCAAATATGCGCAAAATAGCGAAAAGATACCTATGTTCAACTCTATCAAATGCTTGGCCTGATCAAGAGAAATATATACTCCTGAGATTTGTTTTTCTTTGGCATATGCAAAGAGGTCTCTGATTATTGTAAGAGGTACGAAGACGGAACGTGCTGGTACTGCACATGACTGCAAGGGGGACACAATCTCTTCCAAGAAAGGCCGCAGACGCCGTAATAGCAGCGTGGCTACTAACTTATAGTCTGTGTTTAAAAGGGTAATGGGCCTCCACGATTTAGGATCTGACGGCTCCATACCCTCTTTCAGTAATAGAATCACCCTTCCTTCGCTGAATGACTGCGGTTTATGGCCATCACGCAACAAAATATTCACGAGATCAGTGATCGGATCTCCCAAGATATCAAAGAAACGCAGATAAAATCCCGTGAGTATTCCATCTGGTCCTGGTGACGTGGACATATTCATTGATTTTAGGACGTACCATACTTCTTCTTTATCAGTTTCTGCAAATAATACTAAACAGTCTTCCAAGCCTAGCGATGGCAAACCTTCGCAAAAGGCTGAGTGTTTAGCAGTAAACTCGTCGTCCTGTGCGTCATGCTCTGCAGCAAACAGTTTTGCAAAGTAGTCTCGGAAAACTTTTTGAACTTCGTTCGGGTCATTAACAATGGTACCATCCTCTTTCAGTGCCTCATTGATGTAGCGGGGCTGGCATTGACGATCTCGGTTTTTTTGCGCATATGTCAAGTTTTCAATTTCATCTGTCGATAAGTGCATTTCTCTTGCGAGCCTTGTAGCCTGGGACCTCTGCTTTAAAAGATTTTGATACTTAATTTTTTGTGCTTCAAGGTATTCGAGCATAGCGAACGTAGTTGACCCTCTTTAAATAATTTGAATGCGTCGGAGAATCTCATTCATTTTGGCCGTGAGGCGAACGTGGCGCGCTTTTCCTGCCTGTTGAGCTATGAGGCGCCAACGAGATTTTAAGTGGTCCTATGTAGTTGGAGTTATGCAACCCGCTTCTGCTAGTGAGGTCGCCAGCTCAGTTTGAAGTACGTAAATGCTTTCGTCGTCATGAAGAATAGTCGGGTCCATCCTACAGGGTTTGTGAATTCTCGTTGTTGTGCTCACGTTAAACGTGAAGAGTAACGGAGCATGATCGCTGAGTTTCTGCTGGCTTGGCGCAAGTTGGACCACATCACATGCTTGTAGGTTCGCTAAAAAGTCTTCGGGAACATAAACTCTATCAATTCGGCTTTGTTGAATGCTACAAGCGCGGGTTGCGATGAACCCGACTCCATGTAGAGTTAACCACCCATCTGACAGCTTGAGATCTTGAACTAATTGCTGTAGTTCTCTGGCTAATTGTTGGCGCCTTGGCCGGGACCCCTGACGTCTCGTATAGTATCGAGCACGCAGTTGAAATCTCCGACAAGCACATATGATATCGGCTCGATCAAAAAAATTCTGACACCTTTATAGAACCAGTTCGTTCCTGACCTCGTTACGAGCGCATATACGTTGATAAATCTGACTCGTTTGCAGTTAAGTACCACATCTACTGTTATGATGCGGCCTTCGGTGTCAACTAGACAGTGAGCACCTTTCCTCAGCGTTGCGTTCATGAAAACAACTTCTGTGCCACGTTCACGCACATCTGTGAGTGAGAATAAGGCCTCTACATCAAACCTTTCCTGAAACTCTGCAACGTCAAGCTTAGTACGAAAGCTTGTCTCCTGCAAAAACAGCATGCCTACGCGATGCGCCCGCACGAGGTCAAGTACTGCCTGCTGCTTCACCGGATTTCGAAAACAGCGAACATTGAACGACATAAAAGAAAGTGATGCCATAGTTGAAATAAAGGTGGGGAAGTTGCTTAAAGGAAAGTAAAGGTAAGAGAGAGGAGAGCCAAATGCTAAAAGTACATACCGTCGTCGCTCACAGTTTGGTGACGTTTGCCGTGGTGGTGATCTCACGCGGAGTTTCTTAAATGTTCCCTGTTTAGCGGAGTCACTGCCACTTCTCCCCCTGCCTGGCTTGGATCGGCGTTGTGAACTCAAAGGACTCAATGCTTCTGCATATCGTGCGGGTTTGGTAGAAACCTCGACGTCCGCCGGTTTGCTCCGCGTTGGTGGTCGGCTTCTTAGCTGCTTCATTGATGTCGAAGGCGTAGCGTTCATGTTCTTCAAGGTTGTCGACATTCCAAGGTTAGCGTTTGGTGTGCTGTCACTGGCGTCTGTCGCTGTCGTGGCAGAGGAAATCAAAGCAGTGCTTTCTGCGACGCCTCTTGTAATGGGTACCTGGTCGTATGGCGTTTGGTTCTTCTCGGACGCCATTGATGCGCTGCAGTTATGTCGAATTTTGATGCTGCCTACTAGTGAAGAAAAATTACTGGGCGTTTCCGTGGAACTCCTATTTGGGTGTTTATGTTGCGTCTGAGCGGGCTGTTCATCTGAAGTTGCCCCGCCTTGCGTACTGGCCGGCTTGACGCGAGTAGCATCTTCCGACTGCACGTCTACGAAATCATCGGACAGGCTCTCTTCTTCCCAGTGGTCTGGTGTCTTGACTCGTGTCGTTTTCTTTTGAAGACGCAGTACTTCATAGGTTCTAGATTGTGTGGCCACACTTGAGGAGCTTGAAGAGGATTCTTTAACTGCTAGGAAGTCTTGGACACTCGGTGACGGCGTCTTATGAGCTGCGTCTGCGTATGATCTGCGCTTGAAACCTTCTTGGTCGGGTGATCACCTCCACACCTTCTGCAGGCTTCACTGCACTCTTCCACAGCGTGTCCGTGCGCGCTGCACCTATGACAAAAAGGTGTTGCACAGGCCACGGCCATGTCGCCTTCGTTGTGGCAACGCGCACAGACGCGACGCATGCCACGGTGCACCAACATTACGCGGTGTCCGTGGATTGAAATGAAGTTCGTTGCGGGCTTTGCCATTGCCATCTTCACCACTCGTGTACCGGTAAATATAGACTGACGTCGTTGCAGAGTAACATATGTTATACTAGGTACTTTGCCGAAAGGCTGCAAAGCAGAGACGACCACGTCATCGGGTACGTACGGCGGCAACCTGTACACACTCACGAACACACTTGGTGGGCCGACGACTTCTACTTGAACTTTTTTCTTCTGAAGGACAAAACCTTCATTCACCATGAGCTTGGTGGCTTGTTCCTCTTTCCTCGTTGCTACCAAGAACTTCAAAGCGACGAGGTGTTGCAGGAACAACACCCCTTCGCTACCGGTCGTCTCTTCGAGACACTCGATGATCTCATCGACGGAGACTGCGCCTTCAGGAACAGTAAACGTGAAAACAATGTTCTTTTGGCGGGGTGCATACTGGCCTCGACGCCATCTTCCCAGGAGCCCCAGGGGTCGGTGACTTCTCGGCCGAAGCCGCGGGGAACCTGAATGCGGGTGAGACGCCGAAGAGACGCCGAAGAGACACCGCCGAAACACTGGACGCACGCGTCGGCGAGAGCCGCACACACATAACAAAACACGAACGCTCATGGCGAAGCTCCTTATAGAGGCACCCGTTTGCCCCTCGTAGCCGTTGTAGTAGTGTGTAACAAGTATAACATTTTGACCTCCAAGGTAGTGCCGGTGAGAGATTTCTTCTGTGCGTTGTTGAACAATAAAAGATAGTGCTCAATGTGCATGCCAATGGCTGCTAAGGGGAAATGAGAGACAGGAGAATTCCTCTTTGTAGTTAACGCGCACGCTGTGAATTTTTTAAGTGTGAATACACTTTATAAGCGACCCCAAACCATCCACCGCGTTCGGCGGCGTCCGCAGTCTTCTCTCTATCTTTAAAAGAAAGAGGACTTGGCGGGCCGCAGCGCGACGCTCTACCGAATAAGCCACGGACGCGACGCTGATATCGGTGTCAGCACGGACCTTTCCTTCCTCCGTGCGTGTCAGTCACGCGCCTTATACTCCCTCCCCCTTCGCTCGCTCTTCCGCTCTCCTCGCTCGCTGCAGCTGCGCGTGCACCCCTCTCTCTCGCGCGCCCGCCTTCTCTCTCAGTCTCCCGTCGAGAGCGGGTCGTGAGGGGGAATGGAATGAATGCGCTTAGCGCGTAGCGGGCGTCTCTCACGTAGGGACCAACAGGGAGTACCTGGCGGCCGCTTCGTGGGCCTGCTGGACGGCCCATTGCTGGTCGGCGAGAAGTGAGCTCCTGAGGGATCTCTCCCACTTGCTTGAGGTAGAGTCGGGAGGAGTTGTTCTACGCTCCCAGAGCATGTGTTCGAGGGTCGCTGTGTGCCCACATGATGGGCATGTGTCGCTGGGGTATGCATCGGGATAATAAACGTGAAGCGTGGCAAGGTTTGGGTACGTGCGTGTCTGTAATAGGCGTAGGGTTATTGCCTGCGGTCGGTTAAGCTTCGGATGTGGGGGGTGGAAAATGCGGCGTTCCAAGTAAAAGTGCTTTGTAATTTCATTGTACGTAATTGGTGCATCCCGATTGGTATTCAACCCAGCAAGATCAGGTTGCCCTGTGGCAGTGCAGTCGGTAAGTGCGCGCGCTGCATCATGGGCGATCTCGTTGAGGTTGAATAGGGCACCCGGCACCTGGCCGAGATGGGCGGGGAACCAGATGACAGTGTGGTGCTTCAGGGCACTCGGGTCCGCATTGCGCAGGATACGTAACGCCTGGTCGGAGATGACTTCGCGTTCGAAGGTTTTGATGGCCGGCCTGGAGTCGCTGTAGATGAATTCCCGTTTGCTGTCGAGCATAGCTATAGCTATAGCTACTTGCTCCGCTACTTCGAGGTTTCGGGTGAGGATTGTGGCTGAGTTAAGAGTCTGCTGCGCGGATGATACCGCGACCGCGGCGAAGGCTTGGTTGTTGCGATAGGCAGCGGCGTCCACGAACGAGACCTTGTCCGCTTCCATGTCTATGCGCTTGAGAATGGCGGTCGCCCGCGCAAGGCGCCTGCCTCTGTTGTATTCGGGGTGTACATTTCGTGGTATGGGAGCGATCGTGATAAGGTCGCGGAATCCACGGGGAATAAGAGTCAACTCTGGGGAGAAGAAGCCGAGCTCGCGCAGAATATGGCGGCCCGCCTTGGTGGTAGTGAGTCGGGTCAATTACACACGTTCCTGAGCTTCGGCGATCTCTTCTAGCGTGTTATGTACGCCAAGCTCGAGGAGTTTGTACGTTGGAGTGGTGATAGGGAGGCCAAGGGCTCGTTTGACCACCTTGCGAATAAGCGCATTGAGTTGATCGCGCTCAGCACGTAGCCACTTGTGTATAGCGGCAACGTAGGTAAAATGGCACAAAACAAACGCGTGTACGAGGACGCAGCAGGTTGTCTTCTTTGAGGCCATGGTGCCTGTTGGCTACTCTACGTACGAGTCGTATGGCATTCTCAGTCTTAGTCCTGAGCTTGTTTACTGTTTGGGTGTTGGTTCCGCGGGACTCGATGATCATGCCGAGAACCTTGATGGTGTCTACCCTGGGTATAGTACGACCATCTCTGGTGTGGGGGGTGATATTGCGTTCCGCCGGAGGTTTCCACCCTTTGGGCTTGGCACCCTGGCTTTTGGGCAAATATATCAACAGCTCCGACTTCGCAGGTGAGCACCTGAGACCGGTGTGGTCGAGGTAAGACTCGGTGGTGTCGATAGCCTCTTGCAGGGCGGACTCAATGAAGCCATCCGACCCTGTGCAGCACCATACGGTTACATCATCCGCATAGATAGTGTGATTTAGCCCGTCTATTTTTGAAAGTCGTTCGGAAAGCCCGATCATCACGAGGTTGAAGAGCGTGGGTGAGAAGACGGATCCCTGAGAAGTGCCCCGCTGTCCGAGCTCCACTTCTTCCGACACTAGGTCTCCTACGCGGAGGACGGCTCTGCGTCGAGTGAGAAAAAAGCGGATAAAGTAGTAAAATCGATGACCTAGGCCGAGGGCTGCGATCGCTTTCAAGATTGACGAGTGCGTTATTGTATCGAAGGCCTTTTCTAAATCGAGACCGAGTATTGCACGAGTGTCCCGAGTGTTTCGAGATTCGCCGCTAGGGGGCCAACGTGAGCGGATGCCTGCAACGTCGGCTCCGGCAAACGGTACGTGCTACTCTTTACCAACCTTTCCTGCGGTCACTAGCCTGTTCGAACAGCGACGTAAGGGTCTGAGGAAGACAGAGACGACGCCCATTCCGGGCAAGCTCCGACGTTCTGTGTGCAACAATTAGTGAACCGAGACGCTGAGCATCCGAGCTAAGCCTCTCTGAGACTCCGCTCCTTCGTCGACACTGGCAGCAACGCCTCCCGTTATTATGGAAGTAACGGTTGAGGGCCACACCATCTCCGCTGAAGAGCTCCAGGCAGGCAATTGGACACCAGTTCTCTACAAAGCCTATGCGTCTCGACCAGCCTGTTCACAGAAACCACTTTCGCAACCCAACGCTACCGTCAAGGAGACCAACCCGAACGCCATGCGCGTCGAAGCAGCTGCAACTGGAAGAGGCAAGACGCCAACCCACCTACCACCTGCTACCAAGGAGACGCGCATCATTGTAAAACGCAGCAAGCAACTGCCGCCACTCCCACCGAACGCTATTCGCGTCGTTGTTCGTCCGCGAGGTCAACTGCGACTCCTAGATGTCCCAACGCCTCGACTCATGAAGGCAGTGCAGGCCGCACTTCAAACCACTCTGCCCGATGATTTCTGCCTGCGCATACACCCCACTAATAATACATTCACGGCAGCTACAACACACTCCGCCGCAGCCGAGCTCCTAAAGACGCTGACTTCACTCACCATTGGTGGCCATGCTTACCCCTGCATGGCTTACGTGGCACCCCCACCAGGAGCTACAAGAGGGGTCATCTCAAACGCCTTTGACGACGAGACGCCAACCCAGCTGTACGAAGACCTGGTCAAACGGAATCCTGAATACTCTATACTCGCAGCCCGACGAATGGGGAAGACGCACTCCATTCTCATCACCTTCGACGCCAATGAAGTGCCACATTCCATTAAATACATGGGAGCCATTCACCGCTGTACTCCATACCGCGGAAGTCCGGATGCTTGTACGAACTGCAGACTACCGGGCCATCGTCACGACGTATGCCCAAGCCCCAAGACTAATCTTTGCCCACGCTGTGGCAGCCAACACCCACCCCAGGAACCTCCTTGCACGCCTAAGTGCATTCTGTGCGAGGGCCCTCATCTTACCGGCACTGGTTCATGCAAAGGACGCAACCTTCACCAGCCACGCAAAACGACAAAGCAACCTCAAACGCAGCGACAAGAACCGGTTCCACACGGGGACAACTTCCCCCAGTTGTCAGCGGGACCCACTCAGCCCAGCCAACCCAGCAAACCCAAGCAAGCCTGGACCGAGCCGCTTAAACAAGATTGGGGCCCTCCCCGTTCGCCCTGCAAGAACGCACTATCATCAACAGTGACTTCCAGTCTGCAAGACGCTCTGGCCAAGTCTCGGGAGGAGGCAGCGGCAGCCAAAGCAGAAGCTCAAGCAGCCCGAGCTGAAGCCGCTGCCCTTCGAGAACACATCGCGAAGCTGGAGACCCAGATAAGTACTCTCGCCACAAGCCATGCCATTCCACCTACCCCAACTCCTACTACATCCCAAACTCCTGCGCACAACCCACCCAACACCTCTAGCATGTCTTTCCCACCCAGCCATGTCAACGCGACATCCTGCTCTGATTCGCTTGAGTTAGATATCGACACGGCATTTCCTCGGCACACAAATCAGGACATTACCGCGCGTCCCTCAACACACAGCTCACTAGCCGATATTCCAACCATGCTTGAGTCTTTTACTGCTCGTTTTGAGGCAAAATTGCAGGAAGGTATCACCAGCATCAATCAGGAATGCACAACGCTCAAAGATGCGGTAATCCGTGTAACAACAGACAATGCAGCACTTAATCATCGTCTTGATGCTTTAGCTCAAGCATTAACTGACCGCTACAACAATCTTGAATCACAGCTCAATTTGTTCGCAACACGCCTTGCAAAACGGGATCTCACCCCAAGTAAACGCAAGAAGCCCAAAGCAACTGAAGGGCAAGACAATCCACTCCCTAACGTCACTAACGACTCCCAACCTTGCGCGGCGGCTACGCCCCTTCTCAATTCTCATGATGGCAGCTCTAAACCGTAATCTGACACTCTGGCAGTGGAACTGCCGAGGTTTTGGCCAGAAGCGTCATGTTGTCCACCAACTGCTATCTTGCGCTGCGGGACCCGATATCCTTGCCCTACAAGAACCCTCCAACCCCCTAACCTTACCCGGCTATACTTCTATTACACCCACATCCCCTACACCCTCTCGGGTGGCGTTTCTAATTAATCGCTCAATCACCACCATCTCCCACTGTTTAGCAGTCCAAGACATTGATCACCTCTTAATTGAGCTTGTGCCGCAACATGCCAGAGCTAAAAGCCTCTTCATCCTGAATGTATACAGCAGCCCTAAGTGCTTACAGGGTAACTTCCAGCGCCTCTTTACGCTCGCGAAACGCATAGCCAATAAGTGCCCCCTACTCGTCGTGGGAGATTTCAATGCCCCACATACAGCCTGGGGTTATCCGCGCGACACACCAAAAGGACGTCGGGTGTGGTTAGCAGCGCAGCAAGCCGGCCTCTCACTGCTCACCGATTCTGCCTTTCCGACACGCATAGGGAATAGTGTCTGCAAAGACACTACACCAGATCTCTCGTTCGCACATCGCCTCCCTCATGCCACATGGTGCAACACACAAGAGAATTTGGGTAGTGACCATTACATTATCGAAATTCTCTTAAATATGCAACTACCCCGCAGGGTTCTCAGAGGTTCCACTTTTACCAACTGGGATTTTTTCCGCACTTATAGGGCAACACGCACCCACGCCTCTATCACGGACATCACTGAATGGTCAGAACAACTCCAGAGTGATGTCCGATCCGCAACTCGTCTAGTACGAGAGGACTGCCCAAGCGACACAGTTGACTCTCGTCTCCTACATTTATGGGATGCTAAAACAAGCCTAGAACGACGCTGGCAAAGCCAGCGTTGGAACCGAACTCTTAGACGTCGCCTGGCCCGCCTGAGCAAAGAGATAGAGACCCATGCAGCCACTCTTTCGCGACAGAACTGGGAATCGCTTTGCAACAAATTAGATGGCAATATGAGTTTGCCTCAGACTTGGAATTTGTTCCGACACTTAATTGACCCAACTCAGTCAAAGACTACCCAAAGACACAACCTCACCAAACTCCTACATACTTGCGATAAACCTCCACCAGAACTACTACAGGAACTTCGAAATCAGTACTTCCCAACATACCCTGCCGTATTGTATCCCGATTATACAGGTCCTCCTAATGAGCTCCTCGACCAACCCATTACAGTAGCCGAAGTTCAAGCCGAACTACAGAAACTAAACACTTCCTCAGCCCCCGGTCCGGACAATATTCACAACAAAGCACTCCGTAATCTCGACGACCAATCAATTGCCGAGCTTACTGAATACTTTAATGAGTGCTGGCTAAGGGGCATCCTCCCACCACAATGGAAAGAGGCCAAGGTTGTCTTTATACCCAAACCTGGGAAACCTCTCCTTACGTCTAACCTCAGGCCCATATCCCTCACTTCTTGTGTCGGCAAACTCATGGAGCACGTACTCCAAACCAGGCTCTGCCAGTACCTAGAAGGCAAGAATCTCTTGCCTGCTTGCATGTTTGGATTTCGCCCTGGACTTTCCACACAGGACGTTTTCCTACAACTAAAACATCACATTCTTGACTCTCAAACCTGCGATACCAGAGCTATCTTAGGAGTAGATCTAACAAAGGCATTTGACAACGTTGCGCACTCAGCTATTCTAGAGAACCTTATAACCCTGGGAGTCGGCGTAAAGATGTACAACTACGTCCGCGACTTCCTCAGCCACCGCACAGCAACACTTACCTTTGGCGATCACAGCCTGCCAGGCATCACGCTTGGAGCCCGTGGTACGCCCCAGGGAGCAGTCCTCTCACCTATTCTTTTTAACATAGCACTTCTACATCTGCCCCAAAAACTGGGTCAGATCCCCGACATCCACTTCAGCTTCTATGCCGACGACATCACCGTCTGGGCAAACCGTGGTAGTGACGCCGAAATAGAAGAACACTTACAGTTGGCACTAACCACCATCGACACATATGTTCGAGAACGTGGCCTTACCTGCTCCCCTTCCAAATCAGAGCTCTTTCTTTACCGACCGAAGCAGCATGCTTCAGCCATTCCCCCTATCTCTCTCACGCTAGGTGCCCACCCCATCCCACTTGTCTCAAAAATTCGGGTGCTAGGGCTAGTACTCTACTCACATGGCGCACATGGAGAAGTCATCAGGACTCTCCAAACACATGCTCAGCAGACCATTCGGCTGATTCGTCGCATAGCGAACCGTCGGGCTGGCCTACGCGAGCGAAACACGCTTCGCCTCACCCAGGCTTACATCGTAAGCCGCACCACGTATGCCCTCCCATACCTACCTCTCCGACAAAAAGAGAGAGACCGCATTAACGCGCTTCTACGAAGTTGCACAAAAACAGCTCTACGCCTTCCCCCAAGCACATCCAATGACAGACTCTTCAAACTTGGTGTACATAATACATTTGAGGAACTCGCTGAAGCCACCTTTACGGCACAAATATGTCGTCTGTCTAATTCGGTGAGTGGCCGCGCTCTTTTGACCCAATTAGACTTATCCCCAATAACAGAATCGCCTGGAAGGGTCCCTCTTTCTTCTAACCTCCGCTCTCACCTAAACGTACCGCCCATTCCCAAGAACATGCATCCTGTGCGAGACGAGAAACGCAGAAAGGCAAGGGCCCGGGCCCTCCAGAGACAATATGGCGAGGACCAGAATGTAGTCTACGTTGACGCAGCGGAATATGCGTCAAGATCCCGCATGGCCCTTGCGGTGGCTGACAATCAGGCAAATCTCCTAACTTCTTGCTCAATTGTCACAAATTCCTCCACAGAGGCAGAAGAGGCAGCCATCGCGCTTGCTCTCATCTCCACACCTGCCACCACTATCATTAGCGACTCGAAATCAGCTATTCTTAACTACGCCAATGGCTTGATATCATGTAGCGCTGCTCGCTTGCTACGCTTCTGGCAGCCTCAGTGCTCCACAACCCTGATCTGGACGCCAGCACATGCCGGCCTCCTTGGCAACGAGGAGGCTCATTCTCTAGCCCGAGGTCTCACATTCCGGGCAGGAGAAATGGAGCCCCCTCCACAGGTCGAGGAGCGCTTGCTCTCTTTTCGTGATATTCTATCGTATTACCGGGAACAACGAAGAATATACGCACCCCCAGCCCCATCCCTAAACATAGCGCAGGCCACACATTGGCGACGCCTACAAACTCGAACTGCTCCATACCCCGTATTACTAAACGCCCGTTACCCAGACCATTTCCCCTCTTCATGCAAACTTTGCGACAAACCAGGAGACTTCCTCCACATCCTCCTCACATGTCCCACCTTCCCACATCCCCCACCTCCGGCTGTGGCAGTGTCATACTGGGAGACCATCATGACCAGCACTTCTGCGTTCGATCAGCGCCGGATCATCTCGTGCGCCATGAAGAGGATCGCACTTCAAGGGCTTTCCTTTGCTTTGTAAGGGTGCCTCCTCACCGCGAGGGAGCACCCACGTGCCATGAGGGGGCTCGGCCCCCACGCTATACAGTGGCAATAAATGTTTCTACCACCATCCCGAGTGTTTCCGCCATCTAGAATTTGATGCTTTAGGAGTAACAATGCGTCTTGAGTGGACAACCCTGGTCGGAAGCCAATCATGTGGTGCGGGATGTAGTCATTATCTTCGAGGTATCGACCAACCCTGTTGAGGACGACGTGCTCAGCCACTTTGCCCACGCACGACGTGAGAGATATGGGGCGTAGGTTATCTAGGCTCGGCGCCTTTCCCGGTTTGGGTATGAGAACCGTGTGAGCTAGTTTGCAAGCATCGGGTATCTCACCCTTTTTTCATATCTCGTTGATAGTGTCAGTGAGGTAAGTGACGGAGGAATCGTCCCAGTTGCGTAGGAGCTTGTTGGTGATGCCATCGGGGCCAGGGGCTGAGCGGCCATTGAGCTTACACGCTTTGATAAGGTTTAATATGGTGTCGCGCTGCTTACTTCGAAGATGGGTTCAATTTTCGGCTACAATAGCCGCACTCCAACGGGGGTGAACAGCAAGACAATGCATGGGCAGCAGGGTTAAAAATTTGAGGTGACCACAATCACTCTGCAGCATGCGTAGCAATCCTGTCGCTCTTCTGTAACGTATACGACAGCGTAATTGCATTTCAGGTTGCGTTGTTCGCGGGTGATTCTTTTAAAAAGATGTTAATGTTGCTTGAAGTGTTTTTTTTTTCTGTGGGCGCATCATTAAGGTAGTATTGAGTGTCGCGAAATATCCCAAATGCGCTCGCCTGAGAATACCGCCGCAGCTGTTGCGTTAAATTTTCTTGCGTGTAGTTGCTCACATTTCATCACGTCATTTAGCTTCATGTTTGGGGGGATGATTTCGGCGCTCCGTTTCACTAGAAAAACAAGTTGAGGTTAGTTGCAGAAACTGATACTCATTTCAGATAGTGTCCGCGCGCAACATCAAAGCAGCTGTGCTGTCACACTTGTGAGTACCAGTTTAGACAGCCACCTGACGAATAAATTTTTTCCAGGGTCGATTACCGCAGAGCAGCATCAATCTGTATTTGAGCATGACGTGCGAGACCAATCGTTGCTTCTCTGAGGCAAAGGGTGTTTCATTATCACGTGGACCACGAAGCGGTGTGCGCCATTGCAACGGTTCATTTTGACCTTCTGGTGTTCGTTTTGCAAACAATTGCCATCAGTAGTGCTCTTACGTGAAGTGAACATTACCGTTTGTGACGTGGTGGTAGATCGAGTCAGCTGTTCATGTGAATCAGGGCATGCGACTGCGTGACCCTGACGGCTGCTGAGAAAAAATCTGTACATGAGATTTGAGCTTACCGACTTCTCAGGATTCCGGGAACCATTATGCAGTTTACAGCGTAACTTTTTTTTCTCACTGTTATAAATGATTGTGTATGAAATACAGATTCATCGAAAGTCTCCTGCATACCGAAGCAGAATTCTGTCTCATGAGCTACATTATTTGCAGAGTCAGACATAACTTGCACTGTGAATAGCAATACTACGAGTAAACTGAAAACGCCCTAATTTCATTTGTAATACTTCGACACAATTGTTTAAAATTGCGTAGCCTACGCCAAGTTGTGTTGAAGTCAGACCTATTACCCACGAATATTTTCTTAGCATTGATTTCGTCGAGCACGTGCATGGTGAAGACAACTAATGTCTCGCTGTCCTGCACCTTCATTTTCAAAGTGGATACATACTTTGTGCAGCTTAGTTAACTTTCAACAGCAATAAATACCTTTACTTTGCACCTTTAGTAATCTACCACTCGAAATTGAGAAGAAATCACCACCGTATCGCTGCTGGTGGTGGTGGTAGTGGTTAGAAGAGGAAGAAGACCAATAATTTCTGCAGCCCGGTTGGGAGCACGCGCTCCCATCCCCTTCTGTCGATGAGCGCCATCCATCAGAGGTCATCAGCATCATCATCAGCATCAGCACGGCGCAGTGCCAGCGGGTACACGGCGGGCTCGGAACGAAGCGATCGTCAGCATGCGTTGGCGGCGGAGCAGGCGAGTACGTGCCGCGACGTCAATTCACCGCGACTGCAGCGACGCCAGCGTTCGTTCTCGGGGCTATTCGAAAATTCATAGAGAAATAAAATAAAGATGGCTTGCACCAGACGAGGTGAATTTATGTATGACAACTTTTTCAAATAAAGGGATAGTGCCACACGATAACCCAATGACAACGCGCGTTTTAAGTTAGCTGCAACAAAAATTCACAGCAAAAAACTTTTCGCTAGCAAGATAGTGAACAGGAACGTATTGGTAGGCTATAATAGATATAGCAGCCACGCAAAGTTCATTGATGCGCTTCACTTGGTCTAGAGCTTCGGATTGGTCATTAGTATGGCGGGACGGCTCAGTGCTCTCCCATAGTTGAGTACGAAGTACTCAAAATTGTTCAACATTTTTTTTTAAACACAGTGCTAGGTTGTGCTTTGCACATGCTGTGAGCCCAACAGGACGGCTTCTTGCTCTCCCATTGTAAATTACTAAGAACACTAATTTAGTAACTTCTTTTGCTACACAAATAGGCTCGTCAAGTGTGAGGCTCACGGGTCCTTCCTAAGTAGAGTACTAAGTACTCACAATCGTTGACTACTTTTTTTTTCAAACGCAGCTTTATCAAGTGTGAGGCCTGCGGTACGGCTTCAAGCTCTCCCATATTTGAGACCAAGTATTCTACATCGTTACCCACTTTTTCTACACGCTCAGCGTTGTGCTGGGGACAGCTTACAGCTCTATATAAAGAGTGGCCACTCGAGCTTTTTTGCGGCCCAGCAAGAAAGAGTCTGACCAACCACTAGATGGCATGCTTATCCTCGCTTCTACTCCGCTCTACATTGTATCCCGCTGAAGACGTTTAATTCATTATCATAAATATCAGTAAAGTCTGACAAGAGAGAGTTGTTTTTCTGCATTTGTATTGCCCGAGAGGTGCACATTCATGTGGTTTAGACGTGCGGTACATGTGTTCCCTTTCTGGAAGCATGGGTGTGTAGCCTGGTGATAAAGACACTCACTTTCGAACTGTGAGGGTACGGGTTCAAATCCCAGCGTCGGAAAAAAATATTTTCTCATTTTATTTGCACTGAAGACATTATCGGGTCCGACCGGTCACTCGTGACGCTAAAAGCATCGCAGTAGCTTGGCCACAGGGCCATGCGGGAGTGTCCGCTCTTTATGTAAGAATGTTTCTCTATGCTGCTCTTTCATATAGTAGAGTACATCCTACTCTAAAATCGCCGAACAGTTGTTCTTTACATATTGGGATGGCTTAATGCTCTCAATAGTAGAGTACTAAGTGCGCTAAACCATTAAACAATTTTGCTAAACACATTTTTCAATCGGGACGGCTTACTGCTCTCGCATGTAATGAGTGTGGGGATTACTCGCAATTGCAGAAACACACGTAAGCACGCTGCATCGTGTACGTCTGTTGGCAGGGTGCGCATAACACCGCAAATAACTGATTTTAAGGTCGTGCGTCCGCGAAGTACGTAGTAGTAGTAGCAATACGTAGTAGTCGTAGGTAGTCACCTCCACGGCTGGACTCGAGAAGCTGCACCCGCGCACTCAGTTCAATTGAGCAGGAAGCCCGAGCACGTTAATCATATATAAATGATAGTTGTTTCTCATGAAACAACGTACAGAGACGAGTATCGGTGACTCCAATAAAATTTGCCTTGAATTTGATACTTACTAAAAAATCACAGCATATCCATGGGGTGCATGATGATGAGTGGGGCGAAGCGTCCGTCCATGCATCTGTCTGTCTGTCCTTCCATCCATCTAGTGAACACTCCAAGTACCGCAATCTCGCACCTTTCCATCATATATTCAGCATATAGAAGTACCGCCATCCAGCGGACAATCCAAGGACTAAACGAGAGTTGGCACTCACGCATTTTCTTAAGGCCTGCGCTTCCTGCCTACTGTCCACCTTTCATCACCTCTAATTGATGGCTATATACTAGTTCACTATATTCATTGCACTGCGGCCCAACCCTCGGTAAACCTTGCTAAAACCAAGGAGGTTACGCCCAGCGAGTTTAACAAGGCAACCCTTTCTGGTCAGATAGTGCTTAAAGTGCGTCCTTCTCATACTAGTTTTTCTAGTAAGCATCAAAATGAAGGTAAGTTTAATTGGAGGTTAATTCAGCAATACTCGTCTCTGTAAGATATTTCGTCAGAAACAATTATATTTTTTGTTTATGATTAATCTGTATTTTCTCCTCAAATGAAAAGGGCGTGCACGTGCTGCCTACTACTACTACTACTAATACATACATACATACATACATACATACATACATACATACATACATACATACATACATACATACATACATACATACATACATACATACATACATACATACATACATACATACATACATACATATGTGACGTCCCCGCAAACACGGACTGAACCCCGGTCCTTTCAAGATGTTTTCGCTCGTTTCTTAAACCTACGCAAAAAAAGGAAAAGAAAACCTTCGGTGTAACGAATGGGCATTCCGGAGTGGAGTACCTGGAAGTATTATTTCTACTATTCTGGCGGGCTCCCCCGCGCAAACACGAGGACCGGGCGGCGCCTTGTCGTGTGCGGTGGAGATAATCCACCGGCACCCTTCACATTTGTGGCATGGAGAGCAGCAGAGCACCTTTTGTTGGTTCGGGGAATGCGACCTTGCCGCAGCGGCTGTGCCGGGTCCGACCTGACTTTTCGTCAGCCTCCGTGGCTCCAGGGCTCATTACTGCGTTCTGCGTAGATGATCACCCGCGGCGTTGAATGACGAAGAAGCGGCGGCTACGGAGAATTTCGCGGGAGACACCGAGCTGCATGGAGACGTCGAGAGTCGTTCTGGACATCGGCTTGTCAAGTACCAGAAACCGGGGCAATCGGTTCGGCCGAAAACGTTTCGGCGCAACACTGCAAACTCCGGACGTTGGCCATTACAGACGACGCACTTTGTCGGAAGCATCGGGACCATTGTTCGCCCGTAATTAAAGTGTCTTGGGACAGCTCGCCCATCTCTCTCTCTCAGGCTTGAGTTTGTACATTGTTACTCGCTCGCCTTTGTTTGGGAGAGGGTTTTCTACTGGTGTGAGCCGTGGGGGCGGCCGTCGAAGATGATACCCTCCGACTGACAAGAAAATATGCCGCGTCGATAGTGGCGATTGGTTTGGGGCCCCGGTAGGGCGGAGTTGGGTCCTACAAAAAGGGACTACGAGACGATACGAGAGGGGTCAGAGATATACGATGCGATGAGCTCGAGCTGGTAGAGAGGCAAGGATGGTACGATGAGGAATGAAAGTTAGGGATAGGAGGCGAGTGAATGGAGCGTTACAAAAGAGGGCTAAGATGGAAATTACTGAGAGGCACGACGTAGGCGACGATGACGAAGACGATGAAGACGCTGACGAATTGGACAGATCAGACCTCGACGCCCAGAACCAATCTTCGGCCCCGATTCAAGCAGCCAACTCCGATGATGATGATGAAAAACATTTATTATAAAAGAGAGAGGTACGGGGCCAAAGTCCGAGGCCCCGACTACATGGACATTCTGTGAGACGAACTCCTCCCTTACTTAAACGAGCTTTGCGGGTAGGGATGCGGCATATTGAGACATTGCGCGGTTTTAATAATTAATGAATTTATCATTTGTGTCGTCCTGTGTTTACTTTGTATCGTCGCACCATTGTATTGCCAAAGTTATTTCCCTTATGTATCCTGCGTCGCACGTCGCGAGTTTGTAAATCATGTGTTATAATTTTGTGTAGTGGTTGATGTACGCGGGTGTACGATGATTGCAGTTAGTATTAAATTTAATGAATCAGTAAACAGAAACAGGTCGTAGCGTCTCTTACTTCCAGGCCCCAGCACGAATTCTGTATGTGGAAAGTGATTGAGACACATAGCCAAGAGGGAACTGGATAGACAAGGGGTTGAGTGGTCTTCCCTCTCTTCGGTAATCAGTGGCGTAGAAAGGAACGTCTCACATACATACATACATACATACATACATAGACATACATACATACATACATACATACATACATACATACATACACACTACATACACACACACACATACACACATACATACATACATACATACATACATACATACATACACACACACATACATACATACATGCATACATACATACATACATACATACATACATACATACATACATACATACATACATACATACATCGCGGACTCACAACCCACGACATAAGGAGCTTCGTCCTTAAAAAACTAGTACTAGAAGGACGCACTTGGAGCATTATCTGACCAGAAAGGGTTGCCACGTTAAACTCTCTGGGCGTAACCTCATTGGTTTTAGCAAAGTTTAGCGAGGGTTGGGCCGCAGTGCCATGAACTAGTGGTGGTGAAAGGTGGGAACTAGACACGAAGCGCAGGTCGTAAGAAAGTGCCCGCGTGCGTTCGTATGTGTGTGCGCGCGTGTAAACTATCGAAGGATTGCAGTGAATTGCTCAGCAACGTGCCATAACGTTACTATTTCATAATTTTATACGACGCATAAATACGCGAATCTGAGCATATATACTACAAATACATCTGCCTCAAGGAACACCTCAATTCCTTATTTCTCTGAACACGCGAGGGTGCTCACATGGTTGCATGCTTAACATGGTAAGCATCCTAATTAACACAGGAGGATGTGGGTGTATGACGAACATGGACAGCACATGACATCAAAAGAAAATGCTCGCAATGGGACTCCTACCTCGTCCGTGACGAATGTTCTTCGCCACAAGACTACCAGCTTCCGGTTCGATCAGCTGGGATGGAAGGCGACCGTCCAGTACATCCCAGCGTTGAGAGTCTGGAGCAGCTCGTGACAGCACCTTCACGCGGCCTCCGAACGGCCGATGTCGTGGGCTGTCGTCCCACCGGTAACTGGATTCGAGCTCTACTGAGAATCCGGAGGATGCACTCGGAACGTACCTACCGGACACTGACGATCTCACCAGGGTTCGAACAAACCGCCTAACAGGGTGTGACTGAGTGATTCGAGTCACACGGTCACAACCCTGGTTATGAAAGTAACGCTAAAAGAGATGCATACGTTTGCTGGTACTTGCTAAAACTGGAAATAACTGTAGAAAGTAGAGGTAGCTGCCTGACACTGGGTACCGTTTTCAGAGCTGCAAGTCTGTGGCCCCAGGCACAGCGAATTTCGTTTGTCTTTCGAACTGTGCCACACACACAGAACTTTCTTCGCTGCGCTTCGGGGACGGGAGGGCGTGTAAACGCTGCAAGTCCCGCATACCAGTTGGCTGCGCCTTCATTTGGGTGCAGTGCGGATCGGAGCTTCACTTGTACACAGCACTAACCACACGTACACGTCACAACGTGTCAGCGCACGTCGTGTGGGCTTGCGCCATGCCCTCTCCCTATGGAGAGAGAGAGAGAGAGAGACAGACAGAGGGTGCGCAGCTTCGTGTAGACGCGCTGACGCATTGTAACGCGTACTTGTGGTTCAAGCTTAAAGAGTTCTTCCTTCGCAAATATTCTGTGTATGCCAATGCATTTGTTCGTAGTGGAATAGGAGAGTGGAAACGCTGTAAGGAGGAGAAGGCCAGATGGTTCAACAGCATGGTTGACCAATGGTATAGAGAGCATTCAGGCAAAAACAGCTGAAGTTACATATTGTGTGCCTAACTATATGGAGCTATTGACGAACAACATATTTTGGTATATGTACCCACGTGTTAGTAGCAAAGTGTAAGGTTCGCTTTATGGAGCCTGTCAAACTAAGGGCGCAGTCGGTTCAATGCAATACAGCATAATGATACGCTAATTGATATTATTCTGTTTAAGGTGCTACACATTAAGAACTTGGCAATCCACTATAAGTTCAGGATAATGTAGCACGCACACACAACAAGAATCTTGGCAATCCACACTAAGTTCAGGATAATGTAGCACGCACACACAACAAAAAAAATTGGCAGATCCCACGTACGATGGGAATCGATGATATGTGAAACACGAATGAGAAAGGATGATATGTCACTTTCAATTAGCACAGCGTTACGAGGTGGAGTTAAATGATGCCGTACATGACTTCCGTGTCATGATTATTACGTTTGGATGTGTCGTTTACCTTTGTCATCTATTCACGTCAAATGATACCAAATTTAGTATATGTGGAGCTAGCAAAACGCCCGCGAACACGCTATGAGTGTGTGACACGGGTGTCATGTTCTTACATGACATCCGTGTCAGGATTATCATGCTTGCACCAGTCATATATTTCGCCATCCTTTGACGTCTCGTAAGAAGAAATTTTGTATATGTGGAGCTAGCAAAACTGCCGCGAGCGCATCATGAAGGGCCTAATGTACTCCAATGTAGCGTTGACGTGCGCGCGCTGGGTACAGCGACGCTACGTTAGCAAAACGCCAGCACTTTATAGTCTGACGCCAGGCGCGACCAGCAGGAGCAGCGTCCGCAGGCGTGGCCCTACGGAAACCGGTGCGAAATGCGACATGGTGCATTTCGTGTCCATGCGTTACCCAGACAGCACTGCGTCTCCCACTTTTCGTGACGGAGAGACGCTGGACGCGCTGAAACGATCGTGCGTCAAAGCAACGCATCGTCGCGCGCGCCTGCGAGTATATGGCAGGACCGGCGCCTGGCGTGTCAACGTCGGCGTGACGCAACGAAATGAACGCTGGCGAGCACGCGCAACGCGTCACGTCGAAATTTATTGGTGCCTTGGCTGTGGCATGTAGTCATGTTCTGACATGGCACGCACCTCGTGATTATCATGTTTGCACCAGTCACATACATCCTTCGTCATCCATTGATGTCACGTAATACCAAATTTGGTATATGTGAAGCTAGCGAAACGGCCGCGAGTGCATCATTAGTGTGGCATTGTGAGGGATAAGGTTCGGGTAATCACGGCAACTTAAATAATCGTTGTCGAGACTGACGAAGACATTTGCAACTTGAGTTATAAGGCTTTAATGCCACAAAAAAAACGATAATGAAGCTTGGCGTGTTACATGGCAACAGCGAAGACCTGCCTTAGGTACGAGCACGACATACGTTCTCGAAAGACAAGGTCTGACGCTTAGCGTAGTCCCCCACTGCACTACACAAGGTTTGAAACACTTCACCGTGTGACGTCGAAGGCAGATGAGTCGATGCGTTGCGTTGCGTCTTACGCCGACATCAGCGATGACTCAGGCATGGTCGGAGCGGAGCGTGAGGCAGAGTCGATGTGTGGCAAGCACGTCCCGGACAGCCAGTAGTAGGCCCAGGTCTGGAATACGCCCGGATCCGAGTACAACGGACCGGCGCCGGCTGCTGGATCACACGGTAGAAGGGAGCCAGGCTCGTGCGGACCACAGGCACAGGTAGGCTTCGGGACCACGACCCGACGAGCGCTTCAGCCTGCCACTGTTTCGTTCGGATTCTTCTTCTCGAACGCCCCGTCGTCGTCTTCTCAGGAACTTCGGAAAATATGTCTCGGAATTCCTCCAAGAGATTGCACATATCATCGCGTTGTGCTTCGTCTAAATTACTTCCGAGTGTGACCGACTCAATACCTTTCCCTTCATTTACTTTAAATGTAGGGAGGGGTGAATCCGATTCTCCTTCTTCGACTACAACGAACGATGAAGCTTGACTAGTGACTTCTGGTTGACGTTCTTCGTAGCGCTTGAGCATGTTTATGTGAAACATTTTCGTGGTGTGCCCAAGGTCCAACCAATAGTCGTGGTCATTCTTTTTTCCTGTAACCGGAAATGGCCCCTTCCAGTGCATAAGAAGCTTGTTTTCCCTGGTTGGGAGCAATATAAGAGCCCGGTCACCAACTTTGAGCTGTCGGGTTTTGGAGGTTCGGTCATAATACTTCTTTTGCGAGTGTTGAGCTCGGGAGAGATTCTCTTGAGCCAGCTTCAAGGTGCGTTCAAGACGTTCTCTCAGATCAAGCACGTATCTGTAAGTAGTCTTGATATCTTCCTCTAGGTCTTCCCCTGTCCAGAGTTCCTTCAGTATATCCAGGGGTCCTCGGACGTGCCGGCCGTAGATCAGTTCAAACGGCGAGAAGCCCATACTGGCCTGAGGTACTTCTCGATAGGCGAATAACAGAGGCGCAAGAAATCGGTCCCATGACTTCGGCTTCTCTTGGCACAACTTGCGCAACATCTGTTTCAAAGTGCCGTTGAACCTTTCGACCAAGCCATTGCATATCGGGTGGTAAGGCGTCGAGCTCAAATGTCGAATAGCAAGCAGAGCATTCACCTCTTCCATCAGGCCTGACGTGAAGCAGGATGCTTGATCACAGAGGATCTCCCGTGGAAATCCTATTCGAGAGAACATCTCCAGTAGTCCATCTGCTACTGTTGCCGAATCAATTGCTGGCAAAGCCACCGCGTCCGGGTACCGAGTGGCGAAATCCACAAGGGTAAGAATGTACCGATTACCCTTCTTTGAAATCGGCGTCAGAGGTCCAAGGATATCAACGTCCACACGTTCGAATGGCGTGTCAATCAAAGGCATTCGTCCAAGAGGCGCCTTGCCTACTTTGCCTTTGGGATATGTCCTTTGGCATGCGTCGCATGATTTTACGAATCTTCGTACCTCCTCCTGTACACCGGGCCAATAAAACGACTCCAAAACTCGGTCCTTCGTCTTCTTGATACCCTGGTGACCAGATATCGGTGATTCATGTGCCAAGTGCAACACATGGACACGCAACGCCTTTGGAACCACCGCTTGTTGAACTGATTTACCCGGAGTCAAGTGGTAAACGCGGTACAAGATTCCTTTCTCGAACATAAATGAGTGGTATGTGGCTCCTTTGCCGCGGATGAGGGCGTCGACTTTCGCCCTACAAACATCCAGCGACCGGTCTTCCTCTTGTTTTTGGCGAAATGACTCCTGTGTCACCTCTAAGTTTCCAAATTTAGCAGTCGTGAGCTTCCGGCGATGTCCTTTGCTTGAAACACCAACCATGACTGTGCTATTCGTCCCGCATCCATCCTTAGATTTCTCTTCAGAATTCAATGCCTGATTAGTTTCCGACTTCAGGCTCGCTGACTCCTTCCACGTTGAGTCGGGGTCATTAGCGTCACGGGCGCCGGGAACATTTCCTACGATGACATCGTAAAGTGGCGACGTCATGCATTTGACTATCGCATTTCCGGTGAAATAGGGCGATAGAATCCGTACTTCTGCTTCCGGTACCTCGATGCAACTACCATCGGCCAATAAAATAGTGGCGGTAGTACCCGTCAGCGCATCATCGGGAACGAGGGAACGTCGCACGACCAGGGTGTTGCTTCCAGTATCCCTCAAGACTGATACAGTATGTTCAAACACTTCTCCCTGTAACACCGGCAAGTTTCGTGTAGCTGTTGCGGTGCGCGTTCGGAGTGCACTAGCAACATATTCATCTTGTGATGAATCATCGGCACATCGGGGCGTCTCGGACTTCTGGTCAGTAGACACGATGCAAGATGTCATTTTCTTTGACCCGCCGTTGCTTGGGCATGCTCTTGCATCAGTGGCCGGGCTTCCGACAGTGCCCACAGAAGACTCGTTGGGGTTTCGTGCGGCAATCAGATGCTCTGTGGCCGGGTCGATCACAGACGAAACATCTAAGAGGAGGCTGGGTATAAGTAAATCCTTCTTGCTCCTTGGGAATGTTGTTTGCAGACTTGGTACGAAATACCAACAAGTTTGTTTGCCGCTGGGCTTCCAAGAAGGTATCAGCTGCTTCTGCCATTTCTTTTACCGTCCTGCATTTCTTCTCCCTTAGAAAAAGTGCCAGGCGATCGTGGCAGTTATTCAGAAACTGCTCAGCTACAATGAGGTTGCGCACGGATGCAAAGTCCTCGTCCGTTTCCGACATTTCCAGCCATCTATCGAAGTAACTCTGTAATCTCGTGGCGTACTGTTTACCAGTTTCGCCGTCTTCAGGCTTGCTTTGCCGAAACTTTTCGCGATAGCCTTCGGCTGTGAAACGAAACCTCTGGAGCAAGGCCATTTCGTACTCTGGTAATCCATTGAGTCTTCTGGCGACAGACGACCGAAGACTTTCAATGCTTCCCCACTGAGGCATAAACTAAGCGCTGTCGCCCACTTCTCCTCAGGCCACTCTTGACCAACTGCTACGCGTTCGAACCTCTTGAGATACGCATCGAGATCGTCACGCCCCTCGTCAAACACTGGAATCAGGTTGTGAGGATTGATCAAGCACGGGCGGCTTGACTCCTCTCAGGTTCGCGGTCCCGCGCTGTTGGCTCTCGGCTACCTTCAACCTCAGCTAGTCGAATTCGCAGTTGAAGAGTTCTCTCTTCTATCTCCAAACGTTCCTTCGCCGCCTGCCTTTCCGCGGAACGCTCTTCACGCGCTTGCACAGATTCCTCATGAGCCCGCTCTAACCGCGCGTCTACCCACGTCTTTAGCTCGGCTCCTTGAAGCCCCATGCGTTCCGCTAGCGTTATAAGCTCTTGCTCACTCATCTTCCCTACAGATTTCAACCCAGTGCAAACGGCTTCGTCCTGTCGCGCGGACGCCAATTGTGAGGGATAAGGTTCGGGTAATCACGGCAACTTAAATAATCGTTGTCGAGACTGACGAAGACATTTGCAACTTGAGTTATAAGGCTTTAATGCCACAAAAAAAAACGATAATGAAGCTTGGCGTGTTACATGGCAACAGCGAAGACCTGCCTTAGGTACGAGCACGACATACGTTCTCGAAAGACAAGGTCTGACGCTTAGCGTAGTCCCCCACTGCACTACACAAGGTTTGAAACACTTCACCGTGTGACGTCGAAGGCAGATGAGTCGATGCGTTGCGTTGCGTCTTACCCGACATCAGCGATGACTCAGGCATGGTCGGAGCGGAGCGTGAGGCAGAGTCGATGTGTGGCAAGCACGTCCCGGACAGCCAGTAGTAGGCCCAGGTCTGGAATACGCCCGGATCCGAGTACAACGGACCGGCGCCGGCTGCTGGATCACACGGTAGAAGGGAGCCAGGCTCGTGCGGACCACAGGCACAGGTAGGCTTCGGGACCACGACCCGACGAGCGCTTCAGCCTGCCACAAAGTCCCCCCTTCAAAAGTTTTTTTTTTCTTTCAAAAAAAAAACTGTCCAAAGTGCGCGGGAGACAAGACTTACGACAAACACATGTACAGAACTGTTGCACCAAGAGAATAGTCTGTATGTGAGAGTCCCTAGGCATATGGTACATTATTACATTAATGTTGTATAGCTAGCACCTACACCTGTAGCCTGCTCATATAATCAGCACCTACGTTCTCCGATCCTTTGATATGCTCAAACGCGAAAGGTGTACTCTTGCAAGGCGAGACTCCAGCGCAAGATCCGGCTGTTCAAATGCTTGGCTTGAGAGAGGAATCGTAGCGGTTAATGGTCAGTCTGAACGACGAAGGAGGTTCAATAAAGGAGATATGAAATTTCGCGATCGCCCAAACTAACGCTAAACACTCTCTTTCAATTGCAGAGTATCTCTCTTCCCGGGGCATAAGTTGGCGGCTGGCATATGACACCGGGTGAAGAAGACCCCTCGTGTTTCCTGCATAAGCACAGCGCCTATACACCTATCAGATGCATCTGTACGTAATACGAAGGGTTTCTTTATGTCAGCAGCCTTGACTACTGGCCTAGATGCTAGAGCTTGTTTGAGGGTTTCAAATGCCTCTTCTCTTTCGGTATTCCACGCTAACTTGTTCTTTCCATCTTTCTTGTCATTTCAGTCAGTGGTTTCGCTTTCTGGGCATAGTGAGGTATGAGGTCTCGGTAATATCCCGCCCAAGCCGAGAAAAGAGCGAAGCTGCTTCTTCGTTTCCGGTCTTGGGGCTTTAGCGATCTTCGCTATCGTGCTTTCTACTGGGCGGATTGTACCATCTCCGAGGTGATGCCCAAGGAAGATGACAGAAGTCATTCCGATCTCACATTTTTGAGGTTTGATCCGTAGGCCTGCTTCTCGGATCCTCTGAAATAACTGTTTCAATGTCACTAGAAGCTCCTCCCACGTGGCTGTGGCAATTAGAACATCGTCTATGTAATGCACTGTGTTTGGAATGCCGTGCAGTAATGTCCTCATCAATCGTGTGAATATGGCCGAGGCTGTCTTAATCCCAAAAGGCATATAGAGAAAATGGTAGTGTCCAGATTGCGTTGAAAAAGCTGTTTTCGGACGAGAACTTTCCTCTAAGGGTACTTGCCAATAGCCCTTTGTAAGATCTAACTTTGAGAAAACCGACTTCGTGCCGACTTCAGCAAACATAATGTCAGTTCTGGGTATGGGTTCAGAATCGGACACCAGAACCTCATTAATGTGACGGAAGTCAATGCACGCACGAAAGCTGTTGTCCGGTTTCTTAACCAGGACCAAGGGTGAGTTATACGGCGAATGGGATCGTTCAATAACTCCCAACTTCAGCATATCTTGAACCTCCTTCTCTACTATTTCCTTCATTGCAAACGGCAACGGACACTGTGACGTGCTGATTGGTTTTGTTGTAGTAAGCTCTAGCCGGCACTCTAGGAGGTTCGTCTTCCCAGGAACTTCGGAAAATATGTCTCGGAATTCCTCCAAGAGATTGCACATATCATCGCGTTGTGCTTCGTCTAAATTACTTCCGAGTGTGACCGACTCAATACCTTTCCCTTCATTTACTTTAATGTAGGGAGGGGTGAATCCGATTCTCCTTCTTCGACTACAACGAACGATGAAGCTTGACTAGTGACTTCTGGTTGACGTTCTTCGTAGCGCTTGAGCATGTTTATGTGAAACATTTTCGTGGTGTGCCCAAGGTCCAACCAATAGTCGTGGTCATTCTTTTTCCTGTAACCGGAAATGGCCCCTTCCAGTGCATAAGAAGCTTGTTTTCCCTGGTTGGGAGCAATATAAGAGCCCGGTCACCAACTTTGAGCTGTCGGGTTTTGGAGGTTCGGTCATAATACTTCTTTTGCGAGTGTTTTGCTCGGGAGAGATTCTTTTGAGCCAGCTTCAAGGTGCGTTCAAGACGTTCTCTCAGATCAAGCACGTATCCGTAGTAGTCTTGATATCTTCCTCTAGGTCTTCCCCTGTCCAGAGTTCCTTCAGTATATCCAGGGGTCCTCGGACGTGCCGGCCGTAGATCAGTTCAAACGGCGAGAAGCCCATACTGGCCTGAGGTACTTCTCGATAGGCGAATAACAGAGGCGCAAGAATCGGTCCCATGACTTCGGCTTCTCTTGGCACAACTTGCGCAACATCTGTTTCAAAGTGCCGTTGAACCTTTCGACCAAGCCATTGCATATCGGGTGGTAAGGCGTCGAGCTCAAATGTCGAATAGCAAGCAGAGCATTCACCTCTTCCATCAGGCCTGACGTGAAGCAGGATGCTTGATCACAGAGGATCTCCCGTGGAATCCTATTCGAGAGAACATCTCCAGTAGTCCATCTGCTACTGTTGCCGAATCAATTGCTGGCAAAGCCACCGCGTCCGGGTACCGAGTGGCGAAATCCACAAGGGTAAGAATGTACCGATACCCTTCTTTGAAATCGGCGTCAGAGGTCCAAGGATATCAACGGCCACACGTTCGAATGGCGTGTCAATCAAAGGCATTCGTCCAAGAGGCGCCTTGCCTACTTTGCCTTTGGGATATGTCCTTTGGCATGCGTCGCATGATTTTACGAATCTTCGTACCTCCTCCTGTACACCGGGCCAATAAAACGACTCCAAAACTCGGTCCTTCGTCTTCTTGATACCCTGGTGACCAGATATCGGTGATTCATGTGCCAAGTGCAACACATGGACACGCAACGCCTTTGGAACCACCGCTTTGTTGAACTGATTTACCCGGAGTCAAGTGGTAAACGCGGTACAAGATTCCTTTGTCGAACATAAATGAGTGGTATGTGGCTCCTTGCCGCGGATGAGGGCGTCGACTTTCGCCCTACAAACATCCAGCGACCGGTCTTCCTCTTGTTTTTGGCGAAATGACTCCTGTGTCACCTCTAAGTTTCCAATTTAGCAGTCGTGAGCTTCCGGTGATGTCCTTTGCTTGAAACACCAACCATGACTGTGCTATTCGTCCCGCATCCATCCTTGGATTTCTCTTCAGAATTCAATGCCTGATTAGTTTCCGACTTCAGGCTCGCTGACTCCTTCCACGTTGAGTCGGGGTCATTAGCGTCACGGGCGCCGGGAACATTTCCTACGATGACATCGTAAAGTGGCGACGTCATGCATTTGACTATCGCATTTCCGGTGAAATAGGGCGATAGAATCCGTACTTCTGCTTCCGGTACCTCGATGCAACTACCATCGGCCAATAAAATAGTGGCGGTATTACCCGTCAGCGCATCATCGGGAACGAGGGAACGTCGCACGACCAGGGTGTTGCTTCCAGTATCCCTCAAGACTGATACAGTATGTCCAAACACTTCTCCCTGTAACACCGGCAAGTTTCGTGTAGCTGTTGCGGTGCGCGTTCGGAGTGCACTAGCAACATATTCATCTTGTGATGAATCATCGGCACATCGGGGCGTCTCGGACTTCTGGTCAGTAGACACGATGCAAGATGTCATTTTCTTTGACCCGCCGTTGCTTGGCATGCTCTTGCATCGTGGCCGGGCTTCCGACAGTGCCCACAGAAGACTCGTTGGGGTTTCGTGCGGCAATCAGATGCTCTGTGGCCGGGTCGATCACAGACGAAACATCTAAGAGGAGGCTGGGTATAAGTAAATCCTTCTTGCTCCTTGGGAATGTTGTTTGCAGACTTGGTACGAAATACCAACAAGTTTGTTTGCCGCTGGGCTTCCAAGAAGGTATCAGCTGCTTCTGCCATTTCTTTTACCGTCCTGCATTTCTTCTCCCTTAGAAAAAGTGCCAGGCGATCGTCGCAGTTATTCAGAAACTGCTCAGCTACAATGAGGTTGCGCACGGATGCAAAGTCCTCGTCCGTTTCCGACATTTCCAGCCATCTATCGAAGTACTCTGTAATCTCGTGGCGTACTGTTTACCAGTTTCGCCGTCTTCAGGCTTGCTTTGCCGAAACTTTTCGCGATAGCCTTCGGCTGTGAAACGAAACCTCTGGAGCAAGGCCATTTCGTACTCTGGTAATCCATTGAGTCTTCTGGCGACAGACGACCGAAGACTTTCAATGCTTCCCCACTGAGGCATAAACTAAGCGCTGTCGCCCACTTCTCCTCAGGCCACTCTTGACCAACTGCTACGCGTTCGAACCTCTTGAGATACGCATCGAGATCGTCACGCCCCTCGTCAAACACTGGAATCAGGTTGTGAGGATTGATCAAGCACGGGCGGCTTTGACTCCTCTCAGGTTCGCGGTCCCGCGCTGTTGGCTCTCCGCTACCTTCAACCTCAGCTAGTCGAATTCGCAGTTGAAGAGTTCTCTCTTCTATCTCCAAACGTTCCTTCGCCGCCTGCCTTTCTGCGGAACGCTCTTCACGCGCTTGCACAGATTCCTCATGAGCCCGCTCTAACCGCGCGTCTACCCACGTCTTTAGCTCGGCTCCTTGAAGCCCCATGCGTTCCGCTAGCGTTATAAGCTCTTGCTCACTCATCTTCCCTACAGATTTCAACCCAGTGCAAACGGCTTCGTCCTGTCGCGCGGACGCCAATTGTGAGGGATAAGGTTCGGGTAATCACGGCAACTTAAATAATCGTTGTCGAGACTGACGAAGACATTTGCAACTTGAGTTATAAGGCTTTAATGCCACAAAAAAAACGATAATGAAGCTTGGCGTGTTACATGGCAACAGCGAAGACCTGCCTTAGGTACGAGCACGACATACGTTCTCGAAAGACAAGGTCTGACGCTTAGCGTAGTCCCCCACTGCACTACACAAGGTTTGAAACACTTCACCGTGTGACGTCGAAGGCAGATGAGTCGATGCGTTGCGTTGCGTCTTACGCCGACATCAGCGATGACTCAGGCATGGTCGGAGCGGAGCGTGAGGCAGAGTCGATGTGTGGCAAGCACGTCCCGGACAGCCAGTAGTAGGCCCAGGTCTGGAATACGCCCGGATCCGAGTACAACGGACCGGCGCCGGCTGCTGGATCACACGGTAGAAGGGAGCCAGGCTCGTGCGGACCACAGGCCACAGGTAAGCTTCGGGACCACGACCCGACGAGCGCTTCAGCCTGCCACTGTTTCGTTCGGATGATGATGATGATGATGATGATCCTTCACACTCTGGCGCACACCCACAAAGGGGGATCGGCCAAGAACCGGGCGGCAGGATCTTAACTAAAAGGCTAATGGTTTTTCAAAGAAACGTAATTTTGGGCTGAAAAAAAAATATAGAAAGAAAAGACGAAAATCGAAAAAGGAGTATATCTGAGCAGGGAACGATGCAGGCCATCAGATGCGATTTGAGACAGAGGTAATGTGGGTCTAAAATGATGTATATATATATATATATATATATATATATATATATATATATATATATATATATATATATATATATATATATATATATATATATATAGGCAGATTAACATGGCAATCGCTTTGTTTCAATTATGTATTCAAATACCGCAGAGCAGACGTCCCTGTGGCTATAACCGAATTTAATGCTGCCAAACGACAAAATTACTGCCACATTTAATTCTAATCCCAATTTTTCAAGTGGAGCTACCAGGTATCTTTTCCGCTGATGAGAATACCGGCGACAGAACAAAAAGAAGTGATCAATCGTTTCCATTTCTTCGCAAGTCTGACATAAAGGTGACGCCTTTAGACCAACTTTATGCAAATAATAATTCAGTTGAGGAATTCTGCAACGCAATCTTGTAAAAGTAACTTCCAAGTGCCGTGTTGCACACCACTGTCTATTCCAGCGGCATCTTAGATGTGCGAAATCTCGATATTTATCCAATAAGTAGCAGTCGTATTCACGCAAACAGAGGTTTCTAAACCTTCTTGCTGTCGCGTAAGCTGTATCAGGCAAAACCGGGATAATGGGACCGTTAAGAGATACTGTGGCTAGTGCATCCGCCATCTCATTGAGATATATGCCACGATGACCTGGTACCCATAAGAGCTGCAGTTTTTTCACGTTTGTCGGTATGAGTTGTCGAAACATGTGCATAAGTGTTAAGTTGGCTCCTGAAGACAGAGCAGCACATACTGAAAAAGAATCTGTAATTACGACTGCTTCCGACTCGCCCAAAGGAAGTTTCCGTAGTGCCAGTACAATAGCAAATAATTCTGCCATGAATATTGGTGTGTAATCTGGGAGTCTAACCGAAAAGGACCAGTCAAGGGAACGTGAGAAGATACCTGCCCCAGCCTTTTCATTTGATACGGATGCATCGGTCGCAATTATGTTGTTCAAGTTCACATGCGCCAAGTAATCCTGCAGCCGATAATTTAAATATTGAAATGGCATTTGCTTTGCGTTAGAGGGATAAATATTCTCAAATTCTATCTTAAGATCTAAGTTAACGTCTCTTGTTGTGAAAATATGTTTGATTTTGACGTTCAGTGGTTCTAGCAGCGCTTGAACGAACAAGATCTGTGGGCAGTGGAATCGTGACCACCAAGTTTCAAAAAATAAACTTGGTTCTTTAATAAAAGCATAAAATGATGCTCTCTGGGGCACAGTGTATAGTTTTAAAAATGTTTGGATAGTAAGCATTTTGAATCTATTCAACAATGACGGTAGACGCGCTTCCATGTATAGCACATTGTTAGCAACAAACTTGGGCAGTCCAAGGCACAGTCGTAAAGCCTCCCTTTCTAATAGTATTAGCGGTCTCATTTTATATGTCGCACTGCCCGAAATAAGACACAGCCGAATTCCATTATAGGACGAATGTACATTTTATAGACCATTACCAATGTATTTCTTCGCAACCCCTTTTTTATGTTGCTGAGCTTGCGTAACCACCCCATGGCTCGTGTTGCTTTGGACGCAATGTGATCGATGTGGCTTTTCCAATTTAACGAGCTGTTATATATGATGCCTAAGTATTTAAGTGAATCCACCTGGGGAATCTGCTCTGTGCCATACATCAAGGAGATGTTGACAGGATCCCTGAAAGAGAACGCTAGAAGCGCGCTTTTGTTTACATTTAGAGACATTCCAATTTTTTGAAGCCATTCCTCTATCATGTTTAGGTAATTCTGTAATGTCTGATAAAGTAATTGCAGATCACTGTTTGTCGCAAAGAAAGCAATCTCATCTGCATAAACATATAAATGAATATCGCTACGTGTTGGAATAGAACTGAGGAAGATGTTAAAACAACACCGGTGAGAGCACTGCACCCTGTGGTACGCCACGGTATTGTCGATATCTGTTAGAAAAACAACCCCTTTGAAAGCAATAAACTCTCTCTCCCTTAAAACTCTGCTACCCATGATGTCATGTATTTTGGTAAGTGTGACCTTTCCATCTGCTCTATTAGTATTTATGCTCCACTTTGTCATACGCCTTGGCCAAATCCAGAGTAACTAATGCACAATACTCTCTTCTACGCCTAGCCAACTGTATACGACTCTCCAAATCCGCGTGCGCACACCATATGGAGCATCCCGATTTAAAGCCAATTTGACTGGGGTTCAATATTGATTTCTCCTCAATGTATTTTATTACACGTGCATTCAAAACTCTTTCAGTTAGTTTAACCAAATTAGATGTAAGAGAAATTGGCCTCACATTGTCAAGTGTATACCCAAGCGCCTGTTTTTTAAGTATCGGAATTATTTTGGAAAGTTTCCAATCCGCCGGTATCCAAGAAGTTTTCAAAGAGTAATTAACCATATTACAGAGTTCATGTGGGGAAATGTCATATAGTACTTTTATCATTGCTGAAGTTACTCCATCTGGTCCAGGTGCTGTAGGAGGTAAGTGCCTCACTACACCCGCTAGTTCCGCTAATGTCACCTCGTTGAACTCCTCCCCTGCAATTGGCTTTACTATGTGTCTGGCATTGTTGATCTGAATCTTTCTTCTAATCCTTTAGCAACATGTTCTAAGATTTCAGTGAGTTCGCTAGGCGATAGAATTGAAGAATCACTATTGTCTGATGGTGGTATCATTTTTCTGGAACGCAAAAATCTAAAAAGCGCCTTTCTGTTGTATGGTTTTGAAAGATAGCTAAATTTGTTAGTGTCATAGTCATCTTTTGCTTTGCGTACTGTGCGTTTAAAATCTGCTGCCACGTATTTATAGTCACACCAGTTTTTTGGGCATTGGTTGTGGATAAGTTGCTTCCACGCCGCTTTTCGTTTTCTATACCCCCTCGTACAATCAGCGTTCCACCATGGGCTAAACGACCCGCCTGTGCCTGAAGTTATTGAAAAAGTTGACTTTTTTATTGCTCTTTTCAGTACCGCACACAGACTCATAGCCCGAATGTCTTCCTGCATGTCCTTGCGAAGAACCAAAGTAGGCTTCAAGTCTTTTTGTAAACGCTCATAATTTACAAACGAGCCAATTTTACCAGTTAGAAATATCCCGGGAAAGTTAATATCAAAGCTAATAGGAAGGTGATCACTGTTTGTTGCGCAATCTAATGTTTTCCACGACGAAATGTTTAGTGAGGAGCTGCAAAAGGTCAGATCTATCGCCGACTTTGATTGTCTCCTAATAAACGTAACAGTGGGGAAATTTACACAAGATAAGTTATTATCAACAGTCCATTCCCACAAGCGCCTTCCATTACATCAGTCTTGAAACCCCAAGACACGTGGTGTGAATTAAAGTCACCAGTTAATATTACATCCTTCCTGCAGGAAGCTAACATTGCATCTAAGCATCTTGTGTCCTGTACTCCTACCGGAAAGTATGCGTTAACAAAAGAAAAAGGGGAACAGCCTGGCAGAGTGATGTCTAATACCATAATTTCATAGTTAGAATCCATGCACAGGTAGTTAATCTTCGCTCTATGACTAAATTTAGTTGATATAAAAATGGCAAGTCCACCACCTCTGCTAGGTCTGTCTAAACGAAATAAGCGATAATTTTTTAGGTGAAATTTTTGTCCGTTTGTAAGCCAAGTTTCTTGTAAAGTAATAATATCTGGGGAAATTTGCGCAGAAATACACGATAAATCTGTGGTAGCCGACCCTATTGATCGACAATTCCACTGTAATACTTTTAAGGAGCCTATTTTGACTCTATAAACCCGCCGCAGAGACTGCTTGATCCAAAAGATCTTTCTTCAAAAAGTCTTTTTGGAGAGGTTCTCCAAAGCGTCTTTCTTTGACAGGAACTTTTTAGATTTTGATTTCTGTGAAGACTTTTTCGATAGGGGAGATCTGGCGCGCTTCAAGAAATTATGAGATTCCGCATCCATATCTGTAAATTCGTCAGTGTCATCTGATAAGGTTTCTAGATCTGCCCGCAGTATCTTATTGGAGGGTCCTGCTTTAGGAGATGCGCATCGTGTAGGAGCTATCGGACCTTCTGTCCCGGCACAATTTGAAACCTCGAAATCCTGTGAAGTCTGATTTTTCATAGACACTGAAGCAATGATTTGGGTCAACTGAGATGTTAACAGTTCAGCCACGACTCCAATAATACTGCTGGCAAGACGCTCCATCGCCTTTTCCGTTGCCTTCTCTACAGCCTCTGCTATATATTTTGCTAACGATGCATCCATAGCAGTGGTATGTCGTGCTGTTACGCTTGCGTAACCTTTCGAGCGTTCTTGTAATTCAGTCACAGCTTCCCTCCGGGAGCAACGCCTGCGTTCCACAATTTCCAGCAGCTTAACTTCTCGTTCTTTCGCCTCACAATCTGAAGAGTCTGCAGGATGCGCTTCATGACATAAACAGCACTTCTCTTCCGTCGAGTTGCACTTACGGCTGTCGTGATTTTCTCCGCATAGTCGACATCTGGCAGTTGATCTGCACCCTTTCACGCTGTGGCCATACCTCCAACAATTCAAGCACTGCAGTGGCTTAGGGGATAGAGGCTCTACCTTATAGATAAGAGGCCAAGCTTTAATTTCAGATGGTCTTATCGTTCCCGCAAAGGTTACTATGACAGATTCGGTAGGTGATTTTTTATTGTCAACCAGACGCGTGCACCTGTATACTGACACTGCACCTGCTACTGAAAATAACTCAAGAATTTCTGCAGGGGTCAGGCTCGTATCTACACCGCGGACTATGCCTTTCGAACATGCCAGATGCGCTGGTATAAACGGGCTCACCGGCTGTGCTGCAAATTCGGAACAGTTGAGAAGCTCTCGGACGCACTCCTGATCGGCAGAGCAGCACAAAATACCACCACGACCGAAATGCCGGACCTCAGTGATCTTTTGAGAGTGTGTTGTGGCTTTCCGAAGCTCCATCTGAATCATCTTCGGGTTCTTCATAGGTATCGTACCTCCATTGGTCGGTACCAGAGCCACGGGGACGTTAATAACCCCACTGCAAAGAAAAGAATCAATCGGCCAATCCTTGACCGGTATAGATGCTAGCCAAGGAGAAGGCCCTTGGCCAGGCGAAGAAACCGACATCTAGATAGCCTGAGTCGCTCGAACTCAGAAAATCATATGGCACAAACCACAAACAACTGCCAAAAAAGCACTAAAACAACAAAGAAGCAAACGTTAAACTCAAGTGCAATCCCGCCGCCCGTCGTTCAAGCCGTTCCAACCCGTGAGCAGCAGCGCAGATCGCTTCCTCGGGTCTCCCTGTCCGCCTTACGGAGACGTCATTGAACGAAACAGTGGCGTATCTCAAGAGGTTCGTTCGGATTCTTCTTCTCGAACGCCCCGTCGTCGTCTTCTTCTTCCCTCTCCCCATCGCTTGGCTTGACTTTGACGACACGATTCCGCCTTTTCCTTGTCTCATCGTCATCTTCGTCGGCGCACGGCACAGCACAAACTCACAAACATCGCGCACCAGATGAACCTACCGCGCATATCATGACAGGCATGTAGTCATGTTGTTACATGACACGCATGTCGTGATTATCATGCTTGGAAGTGTCATTTACCTATGTCGTCCGTTCGCATCGCGTGATACTGAGTTTAGTACACGTGAAGCTAGCGAAACGGCCACGAGCGCATCATGAGTGTAGCATATAGTCATGCTGTTAGATGACGCGGCATCTCAAGTTTATCATGTTTGCTCCAATCACATGCCTTCGTCGTCCATTCACGTATTGTAAACCAAATTTGGTATATATGACGCTAGCGAAACGGCCACGAGCACATCATAAGCGTGGCATATAGCCAAATTGTTACATGACACGCTTGTTATGATTTTGGTTTCGGGGTCTGTCGCTTGTGTTCGCCATACAATCATGTCATATCATACCAGTTTTGCAACATGCCACGTGAACGAAACCACCACAAGAGCTTCAGGAAAATCAAAAGTAAATCATAACATTCATGACATACAACTCTTGATTTTTATGTTATGACTAGTCAAATATGTTCTCAATGCAGTCATGTTAGGCCATACCAAGTATGGTATCGATAGCATTATCGAAACGGCCAGGAGAGCTAAAAGTCGTAAGCGCCTAGATAGATACATAGATAGATAGATACGCTCAAAGTCGCCTAATCTCGCTAAGAAATGCTTCGCATTTAAAATTAGCAGACCCAACGTACAGTAGGAATCGATGATATGCGAAGCACGAAAGAGAAAACTTCTAGGCCCGTGGACAACTGGAATTTTACAGTCGCACGCTTTACAAGCATTAATTTACAAGACAGCGGAATTGCTGACAAGTACTAAGAAATAACAAACTTTCATTTGTATAACACATGTACTTATTATGTGCAGTATCATGTGACAGCAATCATGTGCGTGTAGTGAAGTGAATGACGTGTCGACTATTATGTACACACGAGCGAATATATCTTTATAAGGACCAGACGTGTGTTCTGCTGTTTTGTGCTGGTTGGACCGAATATTACCGAGGGACATTATCAGAGACTTTATTCGTTGATTTTTGAACACTTTAATATCATTTTGTTGTGATATGTGCGTATAAGAGTGCCTTTGCATATCTGTGCCCGAGTGTTTAATATTTCGTGCACTGCTTTTTATGTTTTACAAGATACGTGTCCAAGTTTCACTCAAGGGCTGAAGAGTAGCCGGCGCCATATTTGTGCGCTATATCTCCTTATATATCATACCAATAAAAAAAATAAATGTTGATATCTGACTTTAATATAGGCACAACGTAGGAGGTAAATGATGCCGTACTTGACTTCCATGTCATAATTATCGTGTTTGGATGTGTCCCTTACCTTCGTCACCTATTCACGTCACGCGATACCAAATTTAGTATATGTGGAGCTAGCGAAACGGCCGCGAGCACGCTATGAGTGTTGTATGTTGCATTGTTCTTACATGAGACGTGTGTCAGGATTATTACGTTTGCACTAGTCATATATTTCGTAAACCATTGACGTCACGTAACACCAAATTTGTTATAAGTGGAGCTAGCTGAACGGCCGCGAGCGCATCATGAAGGGCAAAATGTACTCCAATGTCGCGTTGACGCGCGCGAACGCTGGGCACAGCAACGTTACGTTAGCAAAATGCAAGCACTATATTGGCTGACGCCAGGCGCATCCAGCGTCCGTCGGCGCGGCCCAACGGCAACCGGCACGAAATGCGACATGCTGCATTTCGCGCCGATGCGTTACTTAGACAACAATGCGTCTCCTTCTTTTCGTGACGGAGGGATGTCGGACGCGCTGAAACGCGCATGCGTCAAAGCAACGCAGCGCGGCGCGCGCCTGCGAGTATATGGCAGGACTGAAGCCTGGCGTTGCAACGCCATCGTCACGCCACGAATGAACGCTGGCGAGCACGCGCAACGCGTCACGTCGAAATGTATCGGTGCCTTGACTTTGGCATGTAGTCATGTTCTGACATCACGCGCACCTCGTGATCATGTTTGCACCAGTCACGTACATCCTTCGTCATCCATTGATGTCACGTAATACCAAATTTGGCATATGTGAAGCTAGCGAAACGCCCGCGAGTGCATCATTAGTGTGGCATGTAGTCATGTTGTTACATGACACGCATGTCATGATTACCATATTTGGGTGCGTCATTTACCTATGCCGTCCGTTCGCGTCGCTTAATACCGAGTTTGGTACATGTGAAACTAGCGAAACGGCCACGAGCACATCATGAGCGTAGCATGTAGTCATGTTCTTACATGACACCCAACTCATGTTTATCATGTTTGCACATCACATACATTCATCTATTCACGTACCGTAATATCGAATTCGGTATGTAAAGTAAAAAGTATAAGTGAACTTAGCGAAACGCCCGCGAACGCGTCATGAGCATGGCATGCATACATGTTGCTACATGACACGAATGTCTTGATTTTCATGTTAGGGTCTGTCGCTTCCGTTCTCCATGCAATCATGTGATACCATACCAGTTTGCAACACGGCATGTGAACTTAACCACCGCAAAAGCTGCAGGACGATGAAATGTAAATCATTACATACATGTGATTATTTTCGTGTTATGACTAGTCAAATATGTTCTTCCTACAGTCATGCTATGCCATACCAAGTTTGGTATCGATACCATTATCGAAACGGCCAGGAGAGCTAAATGTCGTAGGCGGCTAGATAGATAGATAGATAGATAGATAGATAGATAGATAGATAGATAGATAGATAGATAGATAGATAGATAGATAGATAGATAGATAGATAGATAGATACGCTCAAAGTCGCCGAAGTTCACAAAGAAATGTTCGCATTCAAAACGAAATACGAAGCGCGCCAAGTATGATAAGGATGCGTGCTCACGTGCCGCTACTCCGGAACTTACAAGCCTTGATGGAAGTGTACACGGCTGCATCCATTTTTCGCCAGCATGAGAGCCTAAACTGAAAGGAACGTGCCTATATTTGACTTCTGTTAATCAAAAGTTATACGTTACTATAGTGAGTGGTGCAGAAAAGTTTTTATGACAACACATATTTTAAGAATAAAAGGCGGAAACGTACAATAAACTTCAGCAGCAACTTGGCCAAGTTCTCTGGCTATTTTTCAAGACCACGGAGTGTGGGCCGTGCGTTTTACATTGCTCAGGTCCTCCCTCAATCGAGTCAATCTTTCGCCTTTTACTAAAGATTGCCGTGGGGGAAGACACTCTAATGAGCCTATAGGCCAATTTTGGGAGGCCTTGCCCGTTTGGGTGAGGCCTACTTTAAAAATCAAAAGTAAGACTTTGATACTTTTCTCTGTTGACTTACACTCTCCGCTGGGGTTACAAATCTAGTCAACTTTCGTTGCTTGACTGCAACACCAGCGTACGCCGAAATGGCACTTTTTTCCCGCTATTTTCAAGACCGGCCCCGCTTTACTAATGGGGTGGACTGTCAGTGCCTTTCAAAAGCAACCATATTTACCCGCGTCATGCCTGAGCAGGCTATTTCTTATTCACTCCTACAGAAATTTATTTACGCCGGGCTCTGTATTGCTGATGTCAACAGTGCTATGATTCAAGAAGTTTCAAAACATGGTGCCTTAGCTAAATCAGGCTAGAATTTTAAAATACGCTGATGCCCTCTATAACGACATGAAAAAATGAATGTTGCTGACTACTGCGTAATTAAGCCAATCAGTTTAGATCAATAATTAATTGGGAGAGATTGATAAGCTAACTTTAAAGCAATGATGAGTCAACCGAGAGTTTGATGGAAACCAATCTTGAATCTTGTTGCGAAGGAACATGAAAGTCATCAATGTAAAAGCTGGCAATGAAAGAAGCATAAAAGAAAAAAAATGTTTGGGAACCGCATTGTTCGCAGGGCTCCCCGTGCTGAAACCGAAATGCCTGTTTTTATATGGATATTATCTTGTGTTTCTTTTCAACTGTCTTCATAAATCATAATTGAGAGTGAGCTTCGGACACCTTCCATCTGGAGTGCTGATGTCGATGGTCAACACCCACACCACACACACACACACACACACATATATAGATATATATATATATATATATATATATATATATATATATATATATATATATATATATATATATATATATATATATATATATATATATATATATATATATATATATATATATATTATGCACACGTAGACTCCTCCGAATCCTCAACAGATTTCTCCGAGAGTCGCAGCCATTTTGGAAATTATTTGAAGAGACAGAATTTATCTCGGACTTTTCGCACAAATGCGGGTAAGTGAAAAAACTTGCCAAGGACAACACTGCTGGATATTATGATTTAACAAGTCACACATTTCGCAAAGAACAAATTTTACTGCTTCCAGCCGTGATGCGACGCCATGAAAGTAACGTTTGTGTCGGTAGTCTCCACAAAATTCTTCAAGTATTTCGCGTCGAACAAGAAAAAATGGCCCCGTATCTGCATGTTATTCTGCAAATGTCGTTGAAAGGCGATAGTCTTGCGTGTGGATAGAGTGAACAAAACATTTATTTGATGTTCTGCTCCAGAAAATCAGTTAATGGTGTTGTGGAGGCGCTGCGTTAGAGTGCCTAGAGCGTGCAGCGGAGGCGAGCGAGCGCATCAAGTCACGTTACACGTGAGACATGAGCGTCATGTGGCAGTTTTCTTGGAAAATGAAGCGCGTGTCTCAGAGACGGGTGTGAGAGCCCGTCTCAGGGGTGATAAGGTGTAGAACGCAAGACGATGGGTAGGTGCCACCACCGCCTCGTCTTAGCAAAGCATTGGAAACTCTCGCCTTTTCGTGCAAGCGTTGCATGGTCAGCGTAGCGTGATGAGCGCTACGGTCCCTAAAATTCCTCATGTATGCCTTTTTTAGTAAAAGACGCAGATGGAAAAGATATACGCGTTGTTATGGTGCTGTAGACATGCGCCACAATGGCTTTTTAATTAACAATTTCACAAGTATGAACGCTGAACTTTGAGCAACAACATTGGTGGGCGCTGCCAATGGGGACGGCCGTTTCAAGTAACCGGTACCATGCGGTGGTTTCGTTCACATGGAATGTTGCAAAACTGGTATGGTATGGCATGATTGCATGGCGAACGCAAGCGACCAACCCTCACATGGAAATCATGACATGCGTGGCGTGTAACAACATGACTACATGCCACGCTCATGATACGCACGCGGTCGTTTAGCTATAGCGTGACATATACCAAACTTGGTATTACAGTACGTGAACGGACGACGAAGGCATGTGACTGGTGAAAACCTGATAATCATGAGATGCGTGTCATGTAACAACATGACTATATGCCACGCTCATGATGCGCTGGCGGCCGTTTCGCTATAGCTTCACATGTACCAAACTCGGTGTTACGAGACGCGAACGGACGACATAGGTAAATGGACACATCCAAACATGATAATCACGACATGCGTGTCATGTAACAACGTCGCTAGATGCCACACTCATGATGCGCTCGTGGTCGTTTCGCTATCGTCAGTGCCAAATTTGGTATTACGTAGCGCCAATGGACGAGCAAGGTATGTGACTGGTGCAAACATGGTAATCATGAGATGCGTGTCATGGGAGAACATGACTACATGCCACAGTTAAGGCACCAATACATTTCGACGTGACGCAGTGCGCGTGTTACCGGCATCAATTTCGTCGCGTCACGCCGGCGTTGACACGCCAGGCGCCGGTCCTGCCATATACTAGCAGGCGCGCGCCGCGCCGCGTTGATTTGACGCATGCGCGTTTCAGCGCGTCCGGCGTCCCTCGGTCACGAAAAGGAGACCCAGTGTTGTCTGGGTAACGCATCGCAGCAAAATACAGCATGTCGCATTTCGCGCCGGTTGCCGTCGGGCCGCGCCGACGGACGCTGGTCGCGCCGGGCGTCAGACTAAAGAGAGCTCGCCTTTTGCTCGCACGCTGGGCGCAGCGTCGTTGACGCTGCGCCCAGCGTGCGCACGCGTCAACGATACATTGGAGTATAATGGGCCCTTCTTGATGCGATCGCGGCCGTTTTGCTAGCTTCACATATACCAAATTTGGCGTCACGTGAAGTCAATGGATGACGAAATATATGACTGGTGCAAACATGATAATCCTGACACGCGTGTCATGTAAGAACGCGAGAACATACCACTCTCGTAGCGTGCTCGCGGCCGTTTCGCTTGCTCCTCATATACTACATTTGGTGTCACGGGACGTGAATAGATAAAGGTAATTGGCACATCCAAGCATGATAATCATGACATGGAAATCATGTACGGCTTCAATTGCCTCCACCTCGTAGCGTTGTGCTGATTTTAGAGCGACATATCAATATTTCTCACTCGCGCTTCGCGTAACATTGGTTCCCACTGTACGTGGGATCTGACTTTTTTTTTCTATGATAATGCCTACCTGCCTGAGATGTAGTAAAAAGCATCGAACTCTTGGTCAGAAGAAATTTATTTCTTGATTAGCGGGTATAAAAGCCAAATTTCCTTCATAGCAGTTTCCTCTGCAGTTCACACACCTCTCCCATCACTTCCGCCATTGTTAAAACTGTTTTTCGAGCACGTATTTTGAAAAGTCATCAGCCAACCTGGAATATTCTGCATAATGTGTTCTCTTGAGTCGAATTAGTTTTCTTTGCTCAAAATTTTCACCTTGGCAAGCAGTCAAAAGTCACGCGAAGCAATATCGGGCAGTACGGCACCTGACGAATCGCAGGAATGGTGTGCTTGGTGCATAAGACGTTGAGGAAGGGGCAATGCGTTACTAGGAGGCCAATATTGACCTGCGAAGTTTTTTTTTTCTGTTCACAAATCATATCGCTCGCACCTCACAGAATCGTAAAATTTGGAAGTATAGTGATCCAACGCTTACTCACGGTGTACCTCGTTCGCAAGTTCTCGAACTGTGAGAAGACAAACTATACGTCGTTAGTCCGCGCTTGCGCAATGACATAAACTCAGTTCGGCTTGTTGAGGGTCTGCCTGACCGCGGTTCGCTGCCCCCGATGTACGCCCATCGCTGAAGTGGTTGTGCAACTCCTTTATCCGAGAATTGCTCACTGCATCGTCACCGAAAGCCTGCTGAACACTACGAATGGCTTCCGCTTGGGTAACGCCAAGGTTTTACCAGAACAGGATGCAGTATCGCTGTTATGTTGTTCAAATATTTTACCACTTGCCGGAATAGACCTGTCCCAGCCGGGGTTTGTTACACCGTGGCCTCTACATCGCTGTATGACGTAGCCGGTGCACGTGCAATGGAGGTAGTTGGCAAAACACCACCGCTGCTGGCTCAGCGTAGCACGGTGTTTGGCGAAAGTTTATTTTTTCCCCTGTTGAACATTTACTGCCATTTTACTGCTGCAAGGCGAGTTGTGATGCGATCGAGTCAAACAACATATAAGTGTGTGCTGAACTGCGCGAGAAATATTCTGTAATGCTGGCTGGCTGCTTAGCTAGGAGAAGTAGATCCACGTGGCGGTCTGTGCGAAGAATACCGGTATCGTTTTTTTTTAAATAGAACCACGTTTATTCTGGAGCATAGGGCGCGGTGAAATTCGGTCATGATATAAGCTCACATTTACAGACGGTGAAACAGACACAATTGTGTGTGGTGAGTGATGTGTCAATAAAATGTATCTTTGTTAAGAAAGCATCGGCGCTCACAGTGAGTAACAGCTAGGGCCAGTTGCAGTGACCGCAACGTAGAAACTAATTTGACACGATGATCTTCGGGTGCGTTAATCTCAGCGTTCAGTATGTGAAAAAAAAGTATAATCTCCGGTTTTTACACATGAACTCCAAGCATGTTTTAAACATTGCCCAAGTTGCACGCATGCTTTACATCAGTGAGTACGCAGACTCATTCAAGGTACCGCGTTTTCAACGGAGATCCCAAACGTCTTAATGGCAAACAGTGTATGTTCTTGTATGTCATGTTACTGTTAGCTTACCTTTACGGCTCCATCTCAATTAAGTGACAATGCACTCTCCAAGTTTGTGCACCAAGTCAAAATCAGCAAAGTATGTAAACGCGTTGTCGGCATAAGATACAGCGAAGTAACTGCGAAAAAAGATTTAGTAATTCGGTTATCGCGTTTAATATCGCAAAAACTGCTCAGTGGGTGATGAGGAATGCCGTATGAGAGAACTTAATTGGCTTTAATATTCACGGCATTGAGTTTGTTAACCTCAACAAAACGCACGGTAACATTGTTTCTTATTAAAGACGATAGTCTTTCTTGGGGGACCTTCGACGGAAAACATTTGGTCTGTCTGTACATTTGTCTGTTTATCCGCCCTAACGATACCTCAAACGGCACCGAACGGCCAACCCCATTCGCAGCGCCCACCTATATTGCTCAAGGTTTAGCTTTCATAGTTGTGCGATTGTCAATTAAAAAGCAATTATTGCACATATCTGAGGCGCCATAAAACACTTCGAAGTTTTGTATGTCTGCCTTTATACTAGAAGAGGTACACAGAACTCTAAGGAATGTAGCGTTTTAGCCCGCTGCGCTGACAGTGCAATGCGATGCTCAAAAAGTTGTTTCCAACGCTTTGCTATCACGTCACGGAGGTAGCACCTGCCCCGTCGCTTTGCTTTCTACACCTTATCACCTCCGAGACTGACGCGCATCTTTCTCCGTGGGCTGCTCGCCTTCGTTTTCGAAAATAAGTGCCAGATGGCGCTTGTGTCTAACGTGCCTCGATGGGCTCATTCGCCTCCGCTACACGCTCGAGGCACTCTAACGCAGGGCCTCCACAATACACCGATTTTCTTGCGCGCAGAACGTCAAATAAACGTTCTGTTCACTCTCTCCAGACGCAAGACTATCGTCTTTCGACTACATTTGCGGTGTAACATGCAGCTTTGGAACCATTTTTTTTTCACTCATATGTCATGAGAATGTTGCACCGCATGTGGGAATTTAATCTGTGATCGCTGACCTCGATCACACAACCATTTCGCCACCAATGTCACTGTTATCAGATGGCAGTTGTTTATATCAGCCTAGTCCTCCTTTCCTTATAGATCATGCTCATTCTGCTTAGTTTCCACCCATTGGGGGATTCCACTCCATAATTGCTTTGCTCGCTGCCTCTCTTAATGTTTGCTTAGCGTTTCGTCCTTATTTTTTATTGGCATAATTGGGATGGGGTCTGGGCCTGTTGATGTCTATTAGTAACCTTTTCTCTGCCTTTCCCACTCACGTTGTCCCAGTGGAACCACTGCGCTAATTGGTCTACCCGCATCTGGTATCGTGCATGCAGTGCTCTCTTGGTGTTTAAACTTTTCTGTCATTATTGATTTCATATTTCATTGCCTGATCCCCTTCTAGTCTGACCCTCGAACTGTAGTTTATAAATCTCTGTTTCATGCTTGCTTTATTACTCAGAGAATTGATATGGTTCCAAACTTCGCAGCTGCCTTTCTATCCTATTTAGGGGTGAAGCTCCTTATGCGGCACCATTTGCCTCGTAGCCGTTGTAGTAGTGTGTAAAAAGTATAAACATTTTGACCTCCAAAGTAGAGCTGGTGAGAGATTTTTCTGTGCGTTGTTGAAAAATAAAAGATAGTGCTCAATGTATATGTCAATGGCTGCTAAGGGGTAATGAGAGACAGGAGAATTTGTCTTTTCAGTGAACGCGCACGCTGCGAATTTTTCATTGTTCAACAAACCACAGAAGACAAGAAAGGGTTGCTACGTTATACTCACTGGGCGTAACTCCTAAATTTTAGAAAGGTTTAGCGAGCATTGGGCCGCAGGGCCATGAATACAGTGAACTATAGTATATACCATGAACTCGAGGTGGTTAAAGGCGGGAAGTACACACGAGCGCAAGCGTACGTTAAGAAAGTGTGCATGGGTCTCCTCTTGTTCAGTCCTTGAAATGTCCACTGGATGGCGGTGCTTCTATATGGGGAATATATGATAGAAAGATGCGAGATGGTGGTCTTGTAGTGTTGATTGATTGATTGGATATGTGTGGGTTTAACGTCCCAAAAACCACTATATGTTAGGAGAGACTGCGTAGTGGAGGGCTCCAGAAATTTAGACCACATGGGGTTCTTTAACGTGCGCCCGAATCTGAGCACACGGGCCTTGTTGAGAAAGGACCGATCCCGCCGAACCACCACTGTTGCGAACGACGGGCCGATCCCGCCGAAGCCACCACTGTTGCGTAGCGTATGTTTATCAGCTCGCGACTGCTTCTGCGCAGAGCTGATAAGACGAGCGGACGAGACGACGGTGAGTTAAACAAGGTTTATGTACAGCATATATACAGAAGCGTTACAATTTCGGCACTGGGGCCGACAGAGACTCGAAAAGCCGAGCTCTTCTCTCTACACATAGGTCAGCTTTTCGCCTAAAACCGCCGACTCACACACATGCCGGCTCTCCGACACGGGGCCTCCTCTCGCTCGCATAGGACTGCCGATCGCGACACGCCGCAGGGCTTCTTTTATTTGCACCGGGTCCAACCAAAAAGTCCAATCAGAAGCGCCGCTGGTCGTCCGGGCAGATTCCGCCAATGGGGCCGCCGCGCCATGCGTCAGACCACCAGGCACGCGGCCGCCGGCTCGCTGTCACGTGCGCCGCTGACTCACTGCACCTGGGCCAGAGGGGCGCCGCGCGTGTTCACGCCGTTGAGATGTTCGCGTCGGGCGGGCTGCGGGCTGCCTTGACCCAGATTGCCTTTTTCCGAGGCACGGACGTTTGACGAGGGACTCGCTGGCATAACAGCACCCCCGCCGCCAGACAATGCACCGGAAAGACGAGCTGCTTCCACGGGGCTCGGATGTCAGGTGCGCTCGGTCCGCCAAGTCCCTCCAGGTTCGCCTCCAGGGCCATGGGAGAATACAGCTCCAGACTGTTCGGGAACACATCCCATTTTTGACGACGGATCCCAGCCCACTGGCTTGTCGCCACAACTTGCTGACCAGCTTCACTCGTCTCTTCTGACCATCTTCGGTTTCAAGCACTTGTCGATGGTTCTGCAACTTGCCTAAGAACGGTTCGACACACCAGACAACACACGACACAAGCAAGTGCCCTCGGTCACCCGACAGGAAACACAGACAAAGTATAGTACAACATATACCTATCTACGTGTTTATCGGAATTTTGTTCCCTCTACATCAAGAGGCACATGTGGGACACAGACTCTTAAAGTAAGAACTTGAATTTTTCACAATTACAACAACGCAACGAATTAGAATACCACATAAGTTGGCCCCTTGAGAGCACTCTGAACGAGAGGCGCTCGGCCCAGGTCGTGATGAGGTCAAAATTTTGCCCCGAATCGCCAGCGAGAAACCGAAGGTTGAGAGGGTACTAACTGGAACTCACTGCTCAATGCACCTGCCTTAGCGTTTCCTTTCCTTTATTTTTTTTTTTGATAGCGACCGTCAAAGTTGCGCTGTGGAGCAACATGCTCCACTTCAGTAACCGGCCACTTTTAGGCGACGATACCTATGCGGCACCAAGAGCGGCTCACACTTCGACGTTGCACAAGGGAACAACGATACGGCTTGCTACTGATTGACTCCTCACCGCTTAGCTTGATATCGTGTTCGATCACCGTCGTTTCTCCGGACGGATCCGACAACACATAACCCAAACTCGGAAACAATCTTTCTCAGGTCCTCGTCTCAGGTCCTCCTTCACTTACGCTAGGCTCTAGGTTTATCTGCTCCCGGATTACTTTCGATCCCCCTTCGATTACCTCACTCGAACTCAAATTTCTGCTTCCTCTTCCTCTGAAGGCACTTAAAAGTAAATTTACGACTGCTTTCAATTTACTGTGATAAATTTTGTTCGGGCCGCCTTTCCTAATTTCTCTTCACAATTGGTATCGGAAAGCTTCGATACTACTTTGCGGGCCCTTCCCAATCACCTCAAGCTTGTTCCTTTTGGACGGCTGCAGCAGCATTAACCTGCTTATAAACTTCAAAAGCACGCTTCTTCACCGATTTCTCGCAGTGCTCCTTCGACAGCACTTGTGCCGCGTTTTTGTGTGGCTTTCCACTAGCGCTTCAATCGAGAGGTCCTCACGCTGCTCTCGAATGAGCGTCTCTCGATCAACTCTCGACAGCACGCTCCAACTTTCCGCTACAGGCGAGAGCGTTGCAACCCTCTCGCTCTGACTCATGGCGCCATGTCGTCTACCCCCCTACCGCGCCGGCCGTGCCGACAGCTTTCGCGACGGGCCGCTCGCGTGACTGCTCACATGACTCATGCGGAAAAATTTCCTTTCTGGGGTTTCCGTCGACCCGCCGACAAGGTCACTTGAGAGTTCACTGCATTGAACCAGATCAGGCTTCCGCGTTTGGCGATCGCGTGAGGGCCATGCACGCTAAGTTGGGGAAGAACGATTTGCCCTGCTCTTTGAGAAGCTGCTCCGAGTTGTTGGAGAAAAGATAAGGAAAACGATCATTTAGCGCGGCAGACACAGCCGCTTCGGTGCAAAGTTTACCGAACGGGCCTTCAATGACAACCGTGGCGATTGGTAAGCAAGCACTCTGCTCCTCGGCGACTTGCCTGATCCACGCGCATTCTCCGGTAAAGGTCATCCGGAGACACCAATGAAGGATGGACAACATCCATGGTTGCCGCGGAGTCTCTAAGTGCTCGACACGCTTTCCCATTCACACTAATTTCTTGGATATACGGCTCCAACAACCGCATGTTCTTTTCCGATTCTCTAATTGTTGCAAAAGCAAACTTTTGCTTACAGTTTATCGCGATGTGCCCTTCCTTTTTACAGTTGTAGCAGATTAGCGGCTTCCGTTTGTTTTCCGATTCAATGCCTGTGTGGTGGAAACCTCACTCGATTTCTCCGCTTCTGTTTGCCCTTCCCCTAACACTGTCCTTCGTAAGAGGACGGTTCCTTCTTGAAATTACGGTGCGGAGCGGATTTCCGTTGATCAGGTTTCCTTGAAAAAGCCCTCTTTCCTTTCATCCTTTTCAACGCGCACTGCCCTGCTATGCAACTTTCGGCGAGCATAATACTCCTCAGCTAACTCAGCTGCCTTATTTAACTGTACTTCCCCAAGTCTGTCCTGCAGCCAAAGGTCTGACATCCTCCTCGATGCAGCGGTAGGAATTGCTCCAATGCAACGCATTCCACCACTTTATCGCGGTCGTTTATAAACACCTTCGCCCTTGAGCCATTCAATCAAATCGGCTTTAAGACGAAACGCGAAGTCAACGTGTGACTCATTCCCCTTTTAGCATACCGAAACCTTTGCCTGAAAGCCTCGGGTGACAACTTATAACGTCTCAAGAGCACTTCCTTAACCTCGTCATAGCTCTCGAACGCTTCCCTCGCAAGCAAGTTATCGCGTCGGACACTTCGCCGGGAAGAAGAGCTAGGCAGGTTCCGCGCCCAAAGAGACTGCTCCAAAGCATTTCGCTCACAAGACGTGTTCAAACTTGACGAGATAACTTCGCCATGTCCTCGCCTACTACGAACGGTTGGCAGTGGTCCCGAATTCTGAAACCGCTGACCTGAATCGTCGGAGAAGCTACGCTAGGCGCCTGAGAACACTGTAGGATTGCCAATTCTAGTCGTTTCAACTCTAGGCGCTCTTGTCTCTCGGCCTCCTCGCGCTCGCGAGCTTCTCGCCTTTCTTCACGTTCGCGAGCTTCGCGCCTTTCTTCACGTTTCGCGAGCTTCGCGCCTTTCAGCCTCCTCACGTTCGCGAGCTTCTACTTCTCGCCTTTCAGGCCTCCTCACGGCGTGCTTTGATATCCACCCAGGCCTCAATCGACTTCCTCAGCCGACACTCCCTCATCCTTCATGATCTCAAGGATCGCTTGCTTTCGTTTCGCACGGCCCAAAAGTAATGCCGAGTTCCTCACAATTTCGATGAGTTCCTTCACTTTAAGGTTCTCCATCGTTCACACTAGCCTCTTGCTGTTTCCCCTGTTAAGAATCTACTTGCCGTACCCACTATAAGCCTACTAGCAAGACGCGCAAGCAATTTTTCACACTCCCGTGTTTACCCCCTCCGCATTAACTTTGGTTTCAAAGCGCTTCGACTTGGCTTGAAACGATCAAAGCTCACTTCAATGCTTCACACAGCCCTTCTCTAAACTACTACACCTGAGCTAGAGTAGTCTGGTGAACTGAGGGGAAAACATCAGGCACTCACCGCATCGATGTCGCTGACGGCCGGCCGATCCCCAGCAGCTGCCAACCACTGTTGAGAAACGGGACCGATCCCGCCGAAGCCACCACTGTTGCGAACGACGGGCCGATCCCGCCGAAGCCACCACTGTTGCGTAGCGTATGTTTATCAGCTCGCGACTGCTTCTGCGCAGGAAGATGATAGGACGAGCGGACGAGACGACGGTGAAGTTAAACAAGGTTTATGTACAGCATATATACAGAAGCGTTACAATTTTCGGCACTGGGGCCGACAGAGACTCGAAAAGCCGAGCTCTTCTCTCTAACACATAGGTCAGCTTTTCGCCTAAAACCGCCGACTCACACACATGCCGGCTCTCCGACACGGGGCCTCCTCTCGCTCGCATAGGACTGCCGATCGCGACACGCCGCAGGGCTTCTTTTATTGCACCGGGTCCAACCAAAAAGTCCAATCAGAAGCGCCGCTGTCGTCCGGCAGATTCCGCCAATGGGGCCGCCCGCGCCATGCGTCAGACCACCAGGCACGCGGCCGCCGGCTCGCTGTCACGTGCGCCGCTGACTCACTGCACCTGGGCCAGAGGGGCGCCGCGCGTGTTCACGCGCGTTGAGATGTTCGCGTCGGGCGGGCTGGGCTGGCCTTGACCCAGATTGCCTTTTTCCGAGGCACGGACGTTTGACGAGGACTCGCTGGCATAACAGCCTACAACATTCCGCCTCCATCGGAAATGCAGCCGCCGCAGCCGGGATTCGAAACCCGAGACCTGCGGATCAGTAGCCGAGTAACCTTAGCCACTAGTCCACCGCGGCGGGGCGTACATGGAGTGTTGAATAGGTGGAAGAAACGGACACACAGGCAGATGCATGGGTGGACGCACGGATGGCTGCACGGACGGATGGACGCATGGATGGACGCAGGAGCGGATGCATGGACGAAGGCAGAAACGGCCGCACAGATGAACGTGCGGACGCATGAACAGACACACGAACGGACCAGTGGATGGACGCACGGGCGGTCACACAGACGCACGCATGGATGGACGGATGCTTCGCCCCACTCTCCATCATTCACCCCGTGGATATGCTGTCATTTTTAGCATACCTGTGTTCCCCTGTAGGCTTCCAGACGTCTTACTATGACTCCCTTGACTTTCTCATCCACCAGCCCGTGGGTTTGTGTCTGCTCTTCCCGGTTGATGAGACTCGTACCATAGCAAGCTCTAATTCAAACAATCGAGTTTAAATTTGTGTACGTGCACTCTGTTTTAGTATCCTCGGTGATTATTTTCTAAATCTCTTTAGTTGCTATTTTGATTTGCTTTTGTGAATAAATATTACCGTGTGCTGGCTCATAATGTCACCTTTCGAATTTCATTTCTTTTCCACAACTCAGCTTGATACGTTGTGATCACTACCCAAGATTCTGGACCCCATATTCACCTATGTTCATCACCGCTAGCCGATCATACATCCCATGGTGATATCATTGTGTAATCAATCGCCGACTGCAGCACTACCACCATGTTTATTTGCCATTCACATTTCTTGGTAGTGTTGCAAATAACTAATCATGCCTTTCACATATCAATTATAGCATTCTGCCTGTTGGGTCAGTATATCCATCCAGATTTGCTATGTTCGCATTCATATCTCCTAATATAATTACCCTCGCACTCTTCTCCTAGTTCGTCATTGTCATTTGCTATGCACTGCACCATTTCTTGGTTTTCCCTCACTGGCTTTTGCCCCTGTCCACAAGTATACAAATCCCAGGAGCGCCTTCAGTCCTGCCACTTTTCCTTTTAGCCATAAATGTTCCCTGCACTCCTGCTTGACCCTTTGCCAGTCTGTACTTGCATGAATAAATGCCCCAATACCACCACCCCTTTCTGCTGTCTTCTGCTCTAGTAAAATATCCCCAATGCGTAGTCCACCTGGTCGGACGCTTGCATGACGTCATGGCACGGACTCTTCCAATCTTGCTGGCGCGCGTATACATACCAAGCGCCTCGCTTCGAACGCCGTTGCGCTGCCGGCGTTCACTTTTTGCTTGTCTCACGCTTAAAGTAAATGACGGATGCAGCATCGATTATGTTTCTGGTAAAACAATAGAAAACAAAAAAAATTTCGGTAGAATCGCCAATGGCGCCCTGCGCTGCAGCTTACACGCTTGATAATGTTTAATATGGTGTCGCGCTGCTTACTTCGAAGATGGGTTCGATTTTCGGCTACGGTAGCCGCACTCCGACGGGGGTAAACAGCAAGACGATGCATGGGCAGCAGGTTAAAAAATTTGAGGTGACCACAATCACTCTGCAGCGTGCGTAGCAATCATGTCGCTCTTCTGTAACGTATACGACAGCGTACTTGCATTTCAGGTTGCGTTGTTTACGGGTGATTCCTTTAAAAAGATGGTAATGTTGTTTGTTGTTGTTGTTGTTGTTGTTGTTTTAACTGTTTTGCTGTGGAGAGGTTGAGGAGCCTATTGCCTCGGCTACTCATATCACAGAGTTCTGCAGCGAAAAATAAAATAATAATACAGAACGGTACCCAAAAATTAACAATACGGAAAAGGAGAAAAAAAAACATAATAGCACACTGAAACCAGTTCAAATAACCTGTCAATACACAGTTTTCTTCACGCAGTTCACTCAGTCATAAACTACTTTCACGCACACCTTAGTACTATAATACCAGTATATACATGACCACACTTTACATAATACTCATTTCTGGCTGTCAGTCATAGGCGCTTGTCCAGTCCCGGTCTCCACTAAAAAGTCTGTCAGGAAGATTATTGCCTTTTTCTGAAGATGCATCTCAGGCCATGGTCCAAGTAGTTTCTTTATTGTGAGGGGCCGTCTGTCCAAACTTGCTAATTTGTTCTTTAATTTTTCTCTTTCTTTCGCGTATTTAATGCACTCCAAAAGAATATGGCGAACATTTTCTTCTGCATGACCACAATGGCATTCCGGTGAGTTGGATCGATGTATCTTGTGCAGGAAGCTGTTTGTGTATGCTACTTCCAATCTAAGTCGGTGGATCAATGTCTCTAGGTGTCGTGGAAGGTCTGTCGCTATGGAAAATTTTCTGTGTGGATCAACTTCATAAAGTACCGTTTCCTTTGATTTAGGGCTCTCAAACCACTTCTCCATCGAACAATGGTTAGCCCCTTGCGATATAAAATGTCGAATATCCGTCCCAGATATAGGGATTGTGCAATCCCGTCCTTCCTTCAATGCTTTCTTCGCGAGACTATCAGCATCTTCATTTCCCTTTATTCCCAATGTGGCTGGGTATCCATTGAAATACGATGTTGTGACCCTGCGATGAGGCATATTCCACAGTTTCTGCGATACATTGTGGTATTTCACCATTTCTGTAAGGTGATCTCACATTTCTGATTAGCTGAAGAGCAGGTTGCTATCAGTGCATATCACCCATTTTCGTGGATCTGGATTCTCGCAGATAAGCTTAACTGCCTCAAAGATAGCCACCAATTCTGCTGTCGTCGATGAAGACTTGTGCGATAATTTGTACATCTTCTTTTCCTGAATTTCGGGTATAAAGACCGCACAGGCTGACGCTTCTTCTGTGCATGATCCATCTGTATATATCTTCGTTTTTTCATTATGCATTACATGAAGCTGATGAAGTACCAACTGTGCCGCTACTAGAGGTGCCATGGCTGCTTTCTTCTCTATGCCGTCTATTTCACGGATAACGTTGAGAAGTGGCAGCGTCCAAGGTGGTTTTGAAGGTTTCCATTGTTTAAATTCTGGTACTACTGCTTGAAATTGATGATATAGTATTCTGTAGTCCTCGTTGCCGTTCTTTGTGTTAGTGCACCAGATAAAAAATGACTTTCATGTTGCGTGAAAATTCTGAATAAATTTCGAGATGTTTCTTTAGTTCGCAGTACTGCCAAAGGTGGCTCTCGAGCCTCCGCATACACTAAATCACTGGAAGTTGACCCGTGGTAAACCCAGACATACCCTCAAGCTCCTTGCCAATAACAAGTGAAGTCCTCCTTTCGGTGGAGGCTGGGAGTCCGTGCAGCAGGGGCAGTGAGTAAGTTACGATGGGGCGTATCCAGGCAACATGTAGGGCTAATAACGACTCTGTAGTACCACCCCATTTGGCCCCGCAGAGATGCCGGAGGATTCGAATGGCCTGATTCACTTTTTGTTCCAGGGACTGGACATGAGGCGACCATGTTAGTTGTTTGAAGAGTTTTTTTTTCTGTGGGCGCATCATTAAGGGTAGTATTGAGTGTCACGAAATATCCCAAAGTCACTCGCCTGAGAATACCGCCACAGCTGTTGCGTTAAATTTTCTTGCGTGTAGTTGCTCACATTTCATCACGTCATTTAGCTTCATGTTTGGGGGCATGATTTCGGCGCTCCGTTTCACTAGAAAAACAAGTTGAGGTTAGTTGCAGAAACTGATACTCATTTCAGATAGTGTCCGCGCGCAACATCCAAGCAGCTGTGCTGTCACACTTGTGAGTACCAGTTTAGACAGCCACCTGACGAATAAATTTTTTTCCAGGGTCGATTACCCTAGAGCAGCATCAATGTGCATTTGAGCATGATGTGCGAGACCCAATCGTGCTTCACTGAGGCAAAGGGTGTTTCATTATCACGTGGACCCACGAAGCGGTGTGCGCCATTGAAACGGTTCATTTTGACCTTCTGGTGTTGTTTTGCGAACAATTGCCATGACTAGTCCTCTTACGTGAAGTGAACATTACCGTTTGTGACGTGATGGTAGATCGAGTCAGCTGTTCATGTCAATCAGGGCATGCGACTGCGTGACCCTGACGGCTGCTGAGAAAAAAATCTGTACATGAGATTTGAGCTTACCGCTTTCTCAGGATTCCGGGAACCATTAGGCAGTTGACAGCGTAACTTTTTTTTCTCACTATTATAAATGATTGTGTATGAAATACAGATTCATCGAAAGTCTCCTGCATACCGAAGCAGAATTCTGTCTCATGAGCTACATTATATGCAGAGACAGACATAACTTTGCACCGTGAATAGCAATACTGCGGGTAAACGAAGAAAACGCCCTAATTTCATTTGTAATACTTCGACAAAATTGTTTAAAATTGCGTAGCCTACGCCAAGTTGTGTTGAAGTCAGACCCATTATCCACGAATATTTCTTAGCATTGATTTTGTCGAGCACGTGCATGGTGAAGACAACTAATGTCTCGCTGTCCTGCCCCTTCATTTTCATAGTGGATACATACTTTGGGCAGCTTAGTTAACTTTCAACAGGCAATAAATACCTTTACTTTGCACCTTTAGTAACCTACTACTCGAAATGAGAAGAAATCACCACCGTATCGCTGCTGGTGGTGGTGGTAGTGGTTAGAAGAGGAAGCAGACCAATAATTTCTGCAGCCCGGTTGGGAGCACGCGCTCCCATCCCCTTCTGTCGATGAGCGCCATCCATCAGAGGTCATCAGCATCATCATCAGCATCAGCACGGCGCAGTGCCAGCGGGTACACGTCGGGCTCGAACGAAGCGATCGTCGGCATGCGTTGGCGGCGCAGCAGGCAAGTTCGTGCCGCGACGTCAATTCACCGCGACTGCAGAGCGACGCCAAGCGTTCGTTTCTCGGGTCTATTCGAAAATTCATTAGAGAAATAAAAATAAAGATGGCTTGCACCAGACGAGGTGAATTTATGTATGACAACTTTTCAAATAAAGGGATAGTGCCACACGATAACCCAATGACAATGCCGCGTTTTTTAAGTTAGCTGCAACAAAAATTCACAGCAAAAAACTTTTCGCTAGCAAGATAGTAAACAGGAACGTATTGGTAGGCTATAATAGAAATAGCGCCAGGCAAAGTTCAATGATGTGTTCTGCTTGGTATAGCGTTTCGTGTTGGTCATCAGTATAGCGGGACGGCTCAGTGCTCTCCCATAGTTGAGTACGACGTACTCAAAATTGTTTAAACGTTTCTTTTTAAACACAGTGCTAGGTTGTGCCTTGCACACGCTTTGAGCCCAACAGGACGGCTTCTCGCTCTCCCATTGTAAATTACTAGGAACTCTAATTTAGTTACTTCTTTTGCTACACAAATAGGCTCGTCAAGTGTGAGGCTCACGGGTCCTTCCTTAGTAGAGTAGGAAGTACTCACAATCGGTTGACCACTCTTTTTTTTTTCAAACGCAGCTTATCAAGTGTGATGCCCGCGGTACGGCTTCAGCTCTCCCATATTTGAGACCAAGTATTCTACATCGTTACCCACTTTTTCTACACGCTCAGCGTTGTGCTGGGACAGCTTACCAGCTCTATAAAGAAGTGGCCACTCGAGCTTTTTTGCGGCCCAGCAAGAAAGAGTCTGACCAACCACTAGATGGCATGCTTATCCTCGCTTCTACTCCGCTCTACATTGTTACCCGCTGAAGACGTGTAATTCATTATCATAACTATCAGTAAAGTCTGACAAGAGAGAGTTGTTTTTCTGCATTTGTATTGCCCGAGAGGTTGCACATTCATGTGGTTTAGATGTGCGGTACATGTGTTCCTTTCTGGAAGGATGGGTGTGTAGCCTGGTGATAAAAACACTCACTTTCACACTGTGGAGGGTACGGGTTCAAATCCCAGCGTATGAAAGGAAATATTTTCTCATTTCATTTGCGCTGAAGACATTATCGGGTCTGACCAGGTCACTCGTGACGCTGAAAGCATCGCAGTAGCTGGGCCACAGGGCCCTACGGGAGTGTCTGCTCTTTATGTAAGTATGTTTCTCTATGCTGCTCTTTCATATAGTAAGAGTACATCGTATACTCTAAAATCGCCTGAACAGTTGTTCTTTACATATTGGGATGGCTTAATGCTCTCAATAGTAGAGTACTACGTGCGCTAAACCATTAAACAATTTTCTAAACACATTTTTCAATCGGGACGGCTTACTGCTCTCCCATGTAATGAGTAAGGGGATTACTCGCAATTGCAGAAACACACGTAAGCACGCTGCATCGTGTACGTTCCGTTGGTAGGGTGCGCATAACACCGCAAATTACTAATTTTAAGGCGAAGCTTCTCAAGCCGTAGGTCGTGCGTCCGCGATGTACGTAGTAGTAGTAGCGAATACGTAGTAGTCGTAGGTAGTCACCTCCACGGCCGGACTCGAGAAGCTGCATACGCGCACTCATTTGATTGAGCAGGAAGCCCGCGCACGTTAATCATATATAAAAAGATAGTTGTTTCTCATGAAACAACGTACAGAGACGAGTATCAATGACTCCAATAAAATTTGCTTTGAATTTGATACCTACTGAAAAATCACAGCATACGCACGGGGTGCATGATGATGAGTGGGGCGAAGCGTCCGTCCATGCATCTGTCTGTCTTTCCGTCCTTCCATCCATCAGTGAACACTCCAAGTACCGCAATCTCGCACCTTTCCATCATATATTCAGCATATAGAAGTACCGCCATCCAGCGGACTAATCCAAGGACTAAACGAGAGGTGGCACTCATGCATTTTCTTACGGCCTGCGCTTCGTGTCTACTTCCCAACTTTCACCGCCTCTAATTGATTGACTATATACTAGTTCACTATATTCATAGCACTGCGGCCCAACCCTCGCTAACCCTTGCTAAAAACCAAGGAGGTTACGCCCAGCGAGTTTAACGTGGCAAACCCTTTCTGGTCAGATAGTGCTTAAAGTGCGTCCTTCTCATACTAGTTTTTCTAGTAAGCATCAAATTGAAGGTAAGTATAACTGGACATTAAGTCAGCGATACTCGTCTCTGTAAGATATTTCGTCAGAAACAATTATTTTTTTTGTTTATGATTAATGTGCATTTCCTCCTCAAATGAAAAGGGCGTGCACGTGCTGCCTACTACTACTTTTACTACATACATACATACATACAGACATACATACATACATACATACATACATACATACATACATAAAAGCAAACATACATACACACATACATACATAAAACACAGCATACATACATGCATACATACATACACACATGCATACATACATACACACACACACATACAAAAAAGCATACATACAAACAAGCATACATACATACGTACAAGCATACATACATACGTACAAGTATACACACACACATACATACATACATACATACATACATACATACATACATACATACTACATACATACATACATACATACATACATACATACTACATACATACATACATACATACATACATCGCGGACTCACAACCCACGGCTAAGGAGCTTCGCCCTTAAATAACTAGTACCAGAAGGACGCACTTTGAGCACTATCTGACCAGAAAGGGTTGCCACGTTAAACTCTCTGGGCGTAACCTCCTTGGTTTTAGCAAAGTTTAGCGAGGGTTGGGCCGCAGTGCCATGAACTAGTGGTGGTGAAAGGTGGGAACTAGACACGAAGCGCCGGTCGTAAGAAAGTGCGCGCGTGCGTTCGTATGTGTGTGCGCGCGTGTAAACTATCGAAGGATTGCAGTGAATTGCTCAGCAACGTGCCATAACGTTACTATTTCAGAATTTATACGACGCATAAATACGCGAATCTGAGCATATATACTACCAATACATCTGCCTCAAAGAACTCCTCATTTCCTTATTTCTCTGAACACGCGAGGGTGCTCACATGGTTGCATGCTTAACATGGTAAGCATCCTAATTACACAGGAGGATGTGGGTGTATGACGAACATGGACAGCACATGATATCAAAAGAAAATGCTCGCAATGGGACTCCTACCTCGTCCGTGACGAATGTTCTTCGCCGCGTGACTCCCAGCTTCCGGTCGATCAGCTGAGACGGAAGGCGACCGTCCAGTACATCCTAGCGTTGAGAGTCTGGAGCAGCTCGTGACAGCACCTTCACGCGGCCTCCGAACGGCCGCTGTCGTGGCTGTCGTCCCACCGGTAACTGGATTCGAGCTCTACTGAGAATCCGGAGGATGCGCTCGGAACGTACCTACCGGACACTGACGATCTCACCAGGGTTCGAACAAACCGCCTAACAGGGTGTGACTGATTGATTCGAGTCACACGGTCACAACCCTGGTTATGTAGATAACGCTAAAAGAGATGCATACGTTTGCTGGGTACTTGCTAAAACTGGAAAGAACTGTAGAAAGTAGAGGTAGCTGCCTTGACACTGGACTACCGTTTCAGAGCTGCAAGTCTGTGGCCCAGGCACAGCAAATTTCGTTTGTCTTTCGAACTGTGCCACACACACAGAACTTTCTTCGCTGCGGCCCACGGGGACGCGGAGGGCGTGTAAACGCTGCAAGGCCAGCATACCAGTTGGCTGCGCCTTTATTGGGTGCAGTGCGGATCGGAGCTTGAGTTGTACACAGCCCTAACCAAACGTACACGTCACACAACGCGTCAGCGCACGTCGTTTGGGCTTGCGCCATGCCCTCTCCCTATGGAGAGAGAGAGAGAGACAGACAGAGGGCGCGCAGCTTCGTGTAGACGCGCTGACGCAATTGTAACGCGTACTTGTGGTTCAAGCTTAAAGAGTTCTTCCTTCGCAAATATTCTGGTGTATGCCAGTGCATTTGTTCGTAAGGGAATAGGAGAGTGGAAACGCTGTAAGGAGGAGAAGGCCAGATGGTTCAACAGCATGGTTGACCAATGGTATAGAGAGCATTCAGGCAAAAACAGCTGAAGTTACATATTGTGTGCCTAACTATATGGAGCTATTGACGAACAACATATTTTGGTATATGCACCCACGTGTTAGTAGCAAAGTGTAAGGTTCGCTTTATGGAGCCTGTCAAACTAAGGGCGCAGTCGGTTCAATGCAATACAGCATAATGATATGCTAATTGATATTATTCTGTTTAAGGTGCCTACACATTAAGAACTTAGCAATCCACACTAAGTTCAGGATAATGTAGCACGCACACACAACAACAAAAAAATTGGCCGATCCCACGTACGATGGGAATCGATGATATGTGAAACACGAATGAGAAAGGATGATATGTCACTTTAAAATTAGGACAACGTTACGAGGTGAGTTAATGATGCCGTACATGACTTCCGTGTCATGATTATTACGTTTGTATGTGTCGTTTGCCTTTTTCATCTATTCACGTCACATGATACCAAATTTAGTATATGTAGAGCTAGTGTGTGTGATATGTTGTCATGTTCTGACATGAACAACCGCGTGTCAGGATTATCATGCTTGCCACTATCATATATTCCGTCCATTCACTTGACGTCACCGGTAACAACAAATTTGGTATATGTGGGGGGCTAGCAAAACGCCTCGCGAACACGCTATGAGTGTGATATGTTGGCATGTTCTTACATGACAAGCCCGTGTCAGGAATTATCATGCTTGCACCAGTCATATATTCACCATCCATTGAAGTCACGGACAACAAATTTGGTATATGTGGTGCTAGCAAAACGCCCGCGAAACAACGCTATGATTGTTGATATGTGTGTCATGATTCTGTACATGACACCACGGTGTCAGGATTATCAGTGCTTGCACCAGTCATATATTTCACCATCCATTGACGTCACGTAACAACAAATTTGGTATATGTGGGGCTAGCAACGCCCGCGAACACGCTATGAGTGTGATATGTTGTCATGTTCTTACATGACACCCGTGTCAGGATTATCATGCTTGCACCAGTCATATATTCGCCATCCATTGACGTCTCGTAAGAAGAAATTTGGTATATGTGGAGCTAGCGAAGCGGCCCGCGAACAAGCTATGAGTGTGATGAATGTTGTCATGTTCTTACATGACACCCGTGCCAGGATTATCATGCTTGCACCAGTCATATATTTCGCCATCCATTGACGTCACGTAACAACAAATTTTGTATATGTGGAGCTAGCAAAACTGCCGCGGAGCGCATCATAAGGTGCTAATGTACTTCAATGTAGCATTGACGATAGTTATAGCGCGAGAACAAAACGACGACACAGAGACAAGAAGGACACGAAAGACACGAGCGCTAACTTCCAACTGTTTTATTGCGCAGAGCACGAAAATATATAGAGGAGACAATGACCATGGCACAAGAGCAGAACATGAGTAAGAAAACCAAAAACAAACAACACAAATACAAAGGCACTGAAAAACAGCAAAGAAAAACCTAGAAGAAACCAACCAGAAAGTTAAAGCTACCTGCACGCACCGAATCCTTTGAGGAACCTGCGTTCCTTCTCGGACTAAGCCACGGAGGGCTTGCTAATCCAAGGCACCTGTTCTCGTTACCTGCCCGCACCGAATCCTTCGAGGAACCAGCGCTCCTTCTCGGACAAGGCCACGGAGGGCTTGCTAACACAAGGCACCTGTTCGCGTGCCATCTGCGCAGCCTCGACAATGTCCCGGGTGCTCACATCTCTGTGTTTGTACAACGTCGCTGTTTCCTCGAAGAGGGGAACACACTTGCACTCAGTGCAGTGCTGGGCAAGAAAACCATCTTTCCCGTTTTTAACATTGTTCGCGTGCTCTCTCAGCCGATCGTTTAGACACCTTCCGGTCGTTCCGACATAACAAGCACAACATGAAAGGGGGGTCCTATAGACGACTTCCCGGGAGCAGGCCGCATACCTGTTTCGATGTTGAACTCTGCAATATGTTGATGATTTCGTTTTCAGGGGGTTGGTACATTTGGTGAGGCTGATTAATTTGAACGGTGCTGAGAACATGACACGAACTCCAACACGTTTTCCTATTTTTTTGAGCCTATGTGATATCTGGTGTATGTATGGAATCACGGCTATCCTTTCACGTTCTGTATCCGTGTTGATCAGATTCTGTCGCGTTTTCTGCTCCGCCTTATTAGTCCGCAGGATCGTCTCCGCAACAGACGCGATAAACGCCTCGGGGAAACTTGAAGCCTTAAGGCGGGAAACTTGAGCTTGGAAGCTCGCAGAGATATTGTGGGAGCAAGACCTATTTAAAGCATTCTCAAGGCAGGTTCGTGCTATGCCTCGCTTAACTATCTTACTGTGAGCAGAAGAAAAGGGAAGCAGAGGTTTCTGCGCACGTGGTTCATAACACCAACAGATGTGCTGTGAGCTAAAAACCAGATTTAAATCCAAAAAGCGTAATTTGTCATTATCGGGCATTTCATGTGTCACCACAAGAGGCTGCAAACAATTTTCGGGGTGTGTCGCTTGTGTTCACCATACAATCATGTCATATCATACCAGTTTTGCAACATGCCACGTGAACGAAACCACCACAAGAGCTTCAGGAAAATGAAAAGTAAATCATAACATTCATGACATACAACTCTTGATTTTTATGTTATGACTAGTCAAATATGTTCTTCCTACAGTCATGTTATGCCATACCAAGTTTGGTATCGATACCATTATCGAAACGGCCAGGAGAGCTAAATGTCGTAGGCGGCTAGATAGATAGATAGATAGATAGATAGATAGATAGATAGATAGATAGATAGATAGATAGATAGATAGATAGATAGATAGATAGATAGATAGATAGATAGATACGCTCAAAGTCGCCGAAGTTCACAAAGAAATGTTCGCATTCAAAACGAAATACGAAGCGCGCCAAGTATGATAAAGATGCGTGCTCACGTGCCGCTACTCCGGAACTTACAAACCTTGATGGAAGTGTACACGGCTGCATACATTTTTCGCCAGCATGAGAGCCTAAACTGAAAGGAACGTGCCTATATTTGACTTCTGTTAATCAAAAGTTATACGTTACTATAGTGAGTGGTGCAGAAAATTTTTACGACAACACATATTTTAAGAATAAAAGGCTGAAACGTACAATAAACTTCAGCAGCAACTTGGCCAAGTTCTCTGGCTATTTTTCAAGACCGCGCAGTGTGGGCCGTGCGTTTTACATCGCTCAGGTCCTCCCTCAATCGAGTCAATCTTTCGCCTTTTACTAAAGATTGCCGTGGGGGAAGACACTCTAATGAGCCTATAGGCCAATTTTTGGGAGGCCTTGCCCGTTTGGGTGAGGCCTACTTTAAAAATCAAAAGTAAGACTTTGATACTTTTCTCTGTTGACTTACACTCGCCGCTGGGGTTACAAATCTAGTCAACTTTCGTTGCTTGACTGCACAACCGGCGGACGCCGAGGTGGCACTTTTTTCCCGCTATATTCAAGACCGGCCCGCTTTACTAACGGGGTGGACTGTCAGTGCCTTTCAAAAGGAACCATATTTACCCGCGTCATGCCTGAGCAGGCTATTTCTTGTTCACACCTACAGAAATTTATTTACGCCGGGCTCTGTATTGCTGATGTCAACAGTGCTATGATTCAAGAAGTTTCAAAACATGGTGCCTTAGCTAAATCAGGCTAGAATTTTAAAATACGCTGATGCCCTCTATAACGACATGAAAAAATGAATGTTGCTGACTACTGCGTAATTAAGCCAATCAATTTGTGATCAATAATTAATTGGGAGAGATTGATAAGCTAACTTTAAAGCAATGATGAGTCAACCGAGAGTTTGATGGAAACCAATCTTGAATCTTGTTGTGAAGGAACATGAAAGTCATCAAGGTAAAAGCCGGCAATGATAGAAACATAAAAGAAAAAAATGTCTGGGAACTGCATTGTTCGCAGGGCTCCCCGTGCTGAAACCGAAATGCCTTGTTTTATATGGATATTATCTTGTGTCTCTTTTCAACTGTCTTCATAAATTGTAATTGAGAGTGAGCTTCGGACACCTTCCATCTGGAGTGCTGATGTCGATGGTCTATATATATATATATATATATATATATATATATATATATATATGTGACGCTATGATGATTGCGAGACGTGGCCTGGCTCATACCCCATGTTTATTCTATCTCTCACTTCTTCCTTCTCGGCTTCTATCTACCATCACTTCATACGTCACACGATTCCTCCTCCCCACGAAAGATGGCACTGGTTACAAACTATAACAAATTAAAGAAGTTAATGAACAAAACAATGCTCAAATTCACATTTTAACGTCCAGACGGAGTTCCACAATCTCACTAAATCTTCAAGGCCGATTGAGCAGTCCGATGAATTTTATGACAACTCTGGTGGGCGAGGTTGACTATTGCGTTCTGGCCAACAGAAGCACGCCTTGAACGTAGAAATTACTGATGACACAGCGATTCCTGTCATGAATGAACAAGGGTCGAAGTACTTGTAGCATTTGAGAGTCGGATGTCGTAGGCACGAAGTTCTCCGTCGTAGACGCTGCTTTCTGTGTCGTGGCTGAGACATAACGAGTGCTTGCAGCCTGCATGTGCGAGAACCGAAGCAGATGGTATGATGCCTTTGTTCATTCATTGTACACGTGGTAGCTGTACGTCTCTTTCGTAGCTTTATGTAGTCTTCTCTCAGTTTGTTGAATCGTAAACACGGCGTTGAGAACTGGTGCAGGAAACTTTGTCGACGTTGCTTTCTGCGAAGATGGCTTAGGCATCGACTTCGTCTTTGCTTCTTTAATTGATGTTGTCTCTGATGATCTTTCAGGCACAAGTGTACTCGTGAGGAGGTTCCACTTGATCGTTTTCTTGTTCGAGTAGCCGTTGAATTCTTGGAGTTCGTGGAGTTGCCTTTGTTGAATCGCTCGTCTCTTGTGAAAGTTCGTCAGATGGGCCTCTTTCAGAAACATGAGT